>QLOH01000024.1:3000000-3158994 GCA_026901365.1 Sesbania bispinosa
TCTAGTGGAGAGTAGCAAGCAGACCTGCCTCCTATCCCAGATACCTATGTTTCATAAAAAGAAAATTAAAGTGGGGTAAAAAAGGGGGAAATAGCAAAAAAACAGTAGGAGTAGGGCTGCCTCCCATGATGAGTACATGTGGTTCCTAAAAAAAATCATTTTATTGAAGTAAGAATAAAATAGAATAGATAAGAGAGATAATAAGTGAAAATATTAATGAATAAAATAGAGATAAATTATATATTAAAAAACTTTAAATTTAATGTAAATCAACACATTTATTGTATTTTTTAATATGTGTTTTTATGTAAAAAAATAGATAAATCAGAATGAATAATTATTATTAATTACAACAACAACAACAACAAAATTAAAGTTTGATGAAAAGGGGGAAAAAGAAAATGGCAGAAGCAAGACCATCTCCCGTGGAGAGAGTAGCGAGCAGACTTGCCTCCCATCCCAGATACCCTTGTTTCATAAAAAAAGAAAATTAAAATGGGGTAAAAAGGGGGGGAAATAGCAAAATACGGTAGGAGCAGGACTACCTCCCATGATGAGTACATGTAGTTCCTAAAAAAAATCATTTATTGAAGTAAGAATAAAAAAAGAATAGATAAAAGAGATAATAAGTGAAAATATTAATGAATAAATAGAGATAAATTATATATTAAAAAAACTTTAAATTTAATGTAAATCAATATATTTATTGTATTTTTTTAATGTATGTTTTTATGTAAAGAAATCGATAAATCAGAATGGATAATTATTATTAATTACAACAACAACAAAAAGAAAATAAAAGTTTGATGAAAATGGGGAAAAAGAAAATGACAGATACCCATGGTTAATAAAAAAATCTTTTTGTAATGAAACAAATTAATATAAAACAAATCATGAGAGGAAATGTTTTAATACAATATTTAAAAAAATGAAAGCGTGAAAAAAAAAACGACAGGAGTAAAACTGCTTCCCGTGTAGGATACATGTTGTTCATAAAAAGTATCACTTTATTGAAATGAAAAAAAACTAAAAAACGCAAGTGGGAACATATAACACATGTATTGGGGAACAATTTGAATATAGAATAAATAGATAAATAAAATAGATAAGAGAAATAATAATGAATAAAATAAATAAAGTGTGATTAAAAAAAGAAATGACAGAAGCAGCACTATCTCCCGTGGAGGATACTCGTAGACTGTAGTTCATTAAAAAATTTACTTTACTAAAATGAGAATAAAAAATTAAAAAAAAACTCAGTGAAAAAACATAACATGTGTACTGCATAAACAATTTTAAAATAAAGAATACATAGATAAAGAAAATAGATAAAATAGATAAAAAGTGAAAACATTAATGAATAAAATAGAGAAAAAAAATCATATACCGGAAAAGACACTTTAATTTTAATGTAAATTAAAATATTTAATGTAATCAGGAATAGACGATGAGGGAAACTGTTTTAATATACAATATTAAAAAGAAAAATTAAATTGAGAAAAAAAAAAAGAAAACAGTAGGAACAAAACTATGACTATCTCCCGTGAAAGATATATGTGGTTCATTAAAAAAAACCACTTTTGTAATGAAACAAATCAATAACAACAAATAATGAGTAAAAACATTAAAATATAACAATAATAATAAAAAGAAAATAAAAGTGTTATAAAATCAATAAAAGAAAGAAATAAAAATGATAGGAGCAAGACTGCCTCCCGTGGAGAATACATTTGGTTTATAAAAAAAATCACTTTATTGAAGTGAGAATAAATAAACTCAAAAGAAAATTAAAGCGTGATTTTAAAATTTTAAAAAGAAACGACATTGTTTCCCGTGTAAGGTACCCGTAGAGTGTGGTTCATAAAAAATTCACTTTATTAAAATAAGGATAAAAAAAAAACTCAAGTGAGAAAACGTGACACCTATATTGCAAAAACAATTTTAAGATAAAAAGTAAATAGATAAATATAATAGATAAGAGAGTTAATAAAAAGAGAGATAAATAATGTAGTGAAAAAACACTTTAAATTTGATGTAAATATAATAGATAAATAATATAGATAGAGAGATAAATAATATAGTGAAAAAACTTTAAATTTGATGTAAATTAACACATCTATGAAAAATAGTGACAATGTTAAAAAATAAATAATAATAATAAAAATTAAAAGAATAATATAAAACAAAAGAAAAAAAAGAAAAAAATCACAAAAAAATTGGAAACATTAAAGTAATTTAAAATGTAAAAAATAAAAAAATCCGAGAAAACGTTGAACATATAAGAATAAAAAGAAAAAGTGAAAGAACGAACTATATTTTATGGCAGTGGAGACAGAGGACAACAATTAATAAAGTGAGGGTTTTACGTTTGAGCGGGAAAAGAATTTGAGGAGATGATGACACGTGTTTCCTGTGTATTCAGTATTAATAGTAGTAAATAGAAATGAGTAGCCTTTGTAAAGATTTATCTTGCTAAAGCCAAATAAAAAAGCTAAATCTTGTCCAACCGGTGAAATAGAGATTAGAGAGTGAGACACAAAGAGTCGGAGAGAATAGATTAGGAAGGAATAGCGTTAATAGTAGGAGAAAAGTCACAGAAAAAAATAATAGTTAATGGGATGGATCAAATTAATATTAAATGGAAAAAGAAATGGTTACCATAATTAATATTTATAAGGAGCGGGGATATCATGCTAAAATGAGTCTTTTTTCAGGAAAATTATTTAGTTGCTTTTAATAATTTAATATTATTTATTAAATAATCATTAATTGTTTTTTAATTTAAAAAATATTAGTAATAATTTTTTTGGGCATATAAGTGAGTTTTATTTTTGGGGGGCCTAAAGTGGGGGCTTTAGCGTCCTATGGGTTAGGCCGGTCCTGGTGTGTAGTAAATATAAAATTGAATTTTAAAAAGTGACTTTCTTGTTTCAAATTCATAAACTAAACACTCACTTAAAGTTAAATGCAATGCACTCATTACCTATGTTCATATTCAATTTTAAGAAGTTGTCCAAACATTTGCTAGTCTAAGAGAGATATTAGTTGATTACCCGAAGCATTATACATATACCATTGTTACTTCCGAAAATACCTTCAATAAGGGATCATTTCGAATGGATACCACTACCACCTAAAATAATCAATTAGTGGAATTTATTAGACATACTGATTGACCTCGTCAATGACGCAACTTGTTAAAAATAAACTTTTTCATGACATCTTGTACACATTTATTGGTCTGACTTCCTTTTCTAATGACCTCTTTGAGAAGACTATTCCAAGAGAAACCATTGTTACTATTTTGTCCTTCATCACTTGCATACTAAACATGAAAAAATAGTTATTTATGAATCATTTTCAGGCTTAAAATTTGGAAAAACAAACAAATATAATACAAGTACATCACAAACTTGAGCATTTTGAGGGAAATATGCAACTTAAGAACTATGAGGGTGAATAGGACCTCCACCATAATTTGGCTTAGGTTATGGGTTATGGGTAACATAAACACACCTTAGCTTAAGGTGGCATGATGAGGTAATGACGACTGAGGTAGCATAGGCATCTATTGGCTTAATGGTGCTATTAGTGTGTGTGACACCCTTCTACCCCAATCGGGTAAAAAGGTTTACATTTCTCTCTAATAAAACGTCATTTGATTCAAAATCAACTCAATTAAAATGGAAATTAAAGTCAACGGTTTTCAAATAAATAAAACATCAAAATCTCAAATGTCAACATCAAAATATCCTTATTGGCCATGTAAGGCACTTAAAATAATTTTCATAATCTCCTCTTAACAAAATAAAACCCCTATTACTAAGCCCTGATGTCACAAGTATCAGAGCGACACCCCTTCAATTCAATACTCGGCACCTGACGTGCCATCTTCACCACTTGTAAATTAACCACAAAGAGCACGGTGAGGAAAAGAACACCAACTCATACATGCATGCAGAAGGCTACCCTATCCTCACCCACACATAGTCACAAATCATCATCAAATCATATCTTAACCATATCATCTCACACTCTTATTATCAAATATATTATCTCATCACAAGTGTATAAGTCACCCTTCGCAAATCATCAAGAAAACACATTTTCTACACTCAACATATAATACTCATATCATCATATCACATTTAAATTCCATCATAAAATACAATGTAGGTTCACTCTATAATCATGCACACCAAAACTCATCCCAAGAATCATGATTTGGAACTCCGCACAATGGGCGCATCTCATCAATCCTCTTAGTTGTTACCAATGATGGCCCTACTGTTAACGCCCTCTCTTGGCCGATAGGTTGCACAAAACCCCTCTCTTGGGCTCGTGCAGAGACATACGCCCCGCAATGATGGCCCTACCGTTAAATGCCCACTCTTGGCCGATGGGTTGCACAACACCCCTCTCTTGGGCTCGTGCATAGAATGTCCCCCATCATGGTCTCTGCACCCCCTCTATGGGCCCGTATAGTTCACTTCCTGAGTTGCACCCCCTCAATGGGCCCGTGCATCTCAGGTACCACACCTCATATGCTCAATGCATCATCATCATCATATCACAACTCATATGCTCAATGCATCATCATCATCATATCATAACTCATATGCTCAATGCACATCATCATCATATCACAACTCATATGCTCAATGCATCATCATCATCATCATATCACAACTCATATGCTCAATGCATCATCATCATCATCATATCATAACTCACATGCTCAATGCATCATCATCATCATATCATAACTCATATGCTCAATGCATCATCATCATCATAAAACAACTCATATGCTCAATACATCATCATCATCATATATCTCATACCTCATATGTTCATTACATCATCATCATACATCACAATATTATAAACATCTAACATCATATGGGATATTCATATCATCATACTCATAACACAATCAACACACTTTAAACATCCATTTAATCTATCAATTCGACAAACAAATTATATAATTAGCACCAAATAATTAAAGGATCACAATCATTACAAACACAACACTCTCATACTCATTTTTTACCTGGTAATCGATTACCAAACAGCTGTAATCGATTACCAGAGGCGATTCCTCAATTTTGGAGTCTTCAAGTTTTAAGCTTAATGACCTTAGTGCACTAATTTGGAAATATCTAGAGTTTTAGGTGTCCAATTAAGATGATTCTACTTCTATTAGAAAGTTAAGATCCGGGGCTTCAGTTTGATATGCTATATTATAGTATTCCAAGCTCATTTGAACCCTTAACAGACACATTCTTTCTCAGGCGAGAAAGTTGTCAAAGCCTGGTAATTGATTACCACACAGCTGTAATCGATTACCAGCAACTCAACTCTCTGGTAATCGATTACATACCCCTTGTAATCAATTACCAGCAACCCAAACTCACTCAACGCTGCCTAGAAAACCATGTAATCGATTACGTATTGCTGTAATCGATTACCGGCGACTCGAGAACGATGTTCTTGCGATTTTTACCCCTTTTAAACCCTTTTCTTCAATCCCTAATCAATCCTCATTGTTAATACTTCAATCCTACACGTTTTTACCGAACAAATTCAATAAAAACATCAATCTTTACTACAAATTACCACATCTAATCCATTATTAATCCTTATCGCTAAACCCTTATTTATCCTTTTCGCTATTCTCGCTACCATCATTCAATCCATCAAGATTCATCAAGATTAACACGTATAAACATCAAAGCAAACAGATTTCATCATACAACTCATAATGCACATAACAAATTCGAATTTAAAGGTCTTAGAGGGTCTTATGGTTGCCCTCACTACCCAAGCACCCCAACATACACGCATAAACAGCACCCTTTCCCCCACCGTACCTTAGAGATGACAATCCAAAAGCGAATGGTGCCTCCCACTTACTGATCTACTCTACAGCACCTTCTCCTTGTGGAGTTGCTTCTCTCCTCCCCTAGGGTTTGGTTATCTGACATTTGAAAACTAATGAGGTGAAATAGATACCGTTCCCCTATTTAAACATCTAATTGGGTTGGGCCTACTCCAACTCACCCATCCCCTTTTTAATTAATTATTATTATTCATCATAAAAGATAATATTATTATTATTCCTTACTTTTATTTTATTTTATTTGTCCTACAAATTTTAGGATGTTACAGTGTGTGTACTAGAGATCTATATATTTTGAACATTCATCACTTTAATTCAGTTTTATTATATCTTTTAAAAGAATATAAAAAAAGTCCTTAGAGTAGTAAGTTTAAACTTCATAGGACATCAAGCATCATTTTTGGATAATTTGATTTATAAATACTAGTATGTGAGTTGATTAATGATAACATCTCACGCATCATGGATATGAGATATCAAGTCCTCTCACATAAGTACATATTAAGAGTAATGATGTACTGGACTAACCCACCATGAGAATGTTGCATAGATTGTTACATAAGTGTCATGAACGATTCTTAAACTAATAATATATGAAGTCCTTTGACATGGAATTACTATGATTCTTACATGAAGAATAATATGTTTTAATACCATCAAATGTCACTTGTAATAGGGTTATTATAAAGTTTGTCGTTGGACATAAAATAAATCACGTGGTGGAACATGAATGACCTAAATGAGATTTGTCCCTCTTATGTAACATGAGTGATATCTGAGGGCCTCTTGATAAAGTTAGACTATAAAATGCATGACTATGCTTAGAAGGGTAAACATGAGATGTTTATTTTTGTAAAGTCTACTTGAGTATCAAGAAACATAAATTTAATTATACAATAATGACACATTTCATGTCCTGTGTTCAATTAAGATATATGGATAAACGAACAATTCATATAGAATATTACCATAAAATAGGATATGACAAATCAATGACATTTTAAATATTTGGGCATTAGTGATGTATTGCTCAATACCACTCACTAAGAACTTATTGGGTCACACATATACAAAAAGACCACTAGGAATATTAGAAATTCTAATTGGATTAGAAAAATGACAAAATAGGCTTGGCTCATAAGAAAAGGTAAAGTGGTGACGCTTAAACTTAGTCGTCACTTTATAAATAACATGAGATGCACAAACCTTATACATGAGTAGTTGCCTTCTTTCTCTCTAAGGGAGAGTTTACTGGTGTGTAAACGTAAGACATTCAACATGTTGGTGTGGATACCATTAGAAACGCGCTACAACTGTCTCATTTGTGATTTGAAAATGTACATCTAATTCTTGTTTTCAATATGCCTTAATTCAAGTTTTCACATTAATAAAAAAAGGAATCCAATTATTCCGCTGCACCTTGTCCGTGCCTAATTCTCTTCAGATGCTTAATGAGGAAATATACTTAATGTACTATAACTAGGAAACATAGACACCTCTTTACTGTAAGGTGCCATAATTAGGTAACATGGAGCCAACCATAGGGATTTCTATCTTACCTCCTCCATAACAAGCAACTGTTTTATGTTTCTAATAATAGACCTAAAATAACTTGAAGAGATAAGGGAAACACAAGAAGAGGGTTGAATTATATATCTAAACGTTTTTGTGGCAAAAACTTATTCAAAAGATTTTAACAAATAAGCTTTTTAACTTAAGACAAGTCTTTCAAGAAAATGTCTTAACACAGGTTACTTGTTCGAACCTTCAGACAAGTCGATATCAAATCTTTTATGAAATTAAATTTTCACAAAAAATTTCAGAATGCACACTTTAACCTTGAAGTTAAATTCCAAAGATAACCCAAACACAATAAATATAAAAAATTAAGGGTCAATAAAAGAAAACATGGATTATATACCGGTTCACTCACGACCATAATGAGCTTATCCAATCACTACAATTAATAAGATTTCCACCAACTTTAACAAACTTTAAAAGTATTGTTTTCCTTAGCCCATTTAGGCTTCCATAAGTATTATTTTCTCAGCCAGCCTCTCATAATTCAAACTCATGAGTTACACGAGAAGATTTAGGATTGGGCGATCTCTTGGAAAGAATTAACTCTCAACAATGAGAGGATAATAAATACCAAGTATGAGAGAAACCTCTAGGTTAGGAAAATTTTATTGAGTACATGATCTAATAAATTTAAGAACAAATGAATTTATCAGAGAGATTTAGAGTTATTGCGCAAGTGAGCTCGTTGATCGTCTCTTAAATATTGTTCCATTGTTCATATTTCTAAGTCCTTGAGATGTACTTTAGAAAATGTATCTATTCTCATTTGCATTTAATATAAGGAGTCGTTGCTTGACCTTTTTTGCTTTAAGGTATTACAGACAATAGCTTTTTGTGTTCTCTATAAGTCAGTTTTGTACTTTAATAGTTCTTTATTCCTAGGCTTTCTCTTTTTAGTGAGACTTCCATTTTGCACTTAGTAAAGTTTCTTTTTTTCTTACTTCTTGTATCCATGATTTCCTTCTTGAGGTTCTTTCCATTAGACTTGACTTAATCAACTTGAAACTTAGTCCATTTAAACGTTCGAAGATGCAAAGAAATTAGTAGACACATTTTATGATATATAACTATAATTTTATAAACTTAAAAGAATGTCGATATGTTACTTTGGATGTAATTAAAAATTTTGATTCTGTAGGTAAATCCTCAATACGCTATGTACCTTCATGGGGGCCTACCATTTGCTCGTAAGTTGACATATCTCTTTAAACATACAACAACCACTGGTGAATTTTCATGGGCATCATCAAGTAAAGTCTTGAAAAATAATCTTGAACGGGGTAACCAATATACTAAAGGTTTTGAAAGTGTTGGCATGGATAAATGTAACGTCTTATTCCAGAAACTTAGGATTTATGCCCGTTGGAGACATAAGTCCCAAATTTAGGGAATTATTTTTTGCAACATTAATGATATCGATAAAACGTGGTAAAGATCGGTTTAACTAATCTAACGTTTAATTAAACATAATCTGAGTAAGTAAATACATCACAATGATATGGTTATTACAATACATGTGTCTTAACAAAAAAACTCCCCACACGGGCAATGTAACATCCCAAAAATTAGGATCTAGAAAAGGTAGTGGAAGCCTTAGGCTGTGAATCCTATCGAGAGAAGGAATTGGAAGTAGAAAGAAAGTTCAGGAGTTCAAAGGTAAATTAAAAGGAGAGATAGGGAATTTATTGTTAATAATGAGCTTTAAGGGGGTTTTGGCAAAGAAACCAAGTGTTAATCCCAAAACAATAATAGGTTTAACTTAATAGGTATCACACCCTGAAGTTGGGAGGAAACAAAGTAACAAGGTGAAGAAGAAGACTATGGTTATGAAATGAGGGAATTAGACTGAGGAGGGAAGAATTTAGCAAGAGGATTGAAGAGAATGAGATGAAGAGGTTAAAATTAGAGAGACTGGGTTAGTAGGGTAATGAGTTTTAAGAAAAAGATTAAGAAAGGGTGAGAAAATTGTAAGAGGAAAGCCTTAGAGTGAGAAATCAGGGTTTTAAGCCTCAATATTCTCGCTCAAGCGAGAAGGGCTCGCTTGAGCGAAATTATCAGTAAAAATGGGAAAGTTGTTTCTGATATTCTCCCTTGAGCGACGAGGTTCTCGCTCAAGCGAGAAATATGGAGGAAAAGGGCGCTCTCTGGACGATTTTCGCTCAAGCGAGAAGGGGCTCGCTCAAGCAAGAAGGCTCTCGCTTGAGCGAGAACGAGTGTCCAGCGAGGATTAGTTTTGCTCGCTCAAGCGAGAAGGGCGCGCTTGAGCGAGAACGCTCAAATTCAGTTTTTAAAACAGGTTCGTGAGGGCTTTACCCTCATTCTTTTCCATTTTCTCTACTTCTAGAGAGAGGAACTAGAGAGGGGGGGTGATCGATGGAGAGGAGCTTGGATTGAAGCCCCCACACCAATCAAGAAGCTTGGATCATCATCTTCAACCCTAGTCTTTTCCATTTCTTGCTTTGAGGTGAGTGTGGTTCACTCACTCACTCACTCATTCTCCATCATGTGTGAAGTTCCTTAATGATCCATATTCTCCTTTCCCATCCCTACCTTACTTGTTTGTGATTGATTGAGGTTAATCTAGGGTTTATGTGTATATTTGCTTTGATTGCTTGAGTTGGGGCTTAGCCCAAGTTGTAGAGGTTAGGTTTTTCATGATAAATGTTGATTATGATATTTGAATGTCATGGAATTCTCATTTAGCATATGTAACATGTATACATGCCATGAATCATGCTTTCTCATTTTGAAACCCTAATCATGTACAATGTTTTCATAGGCCTTTGGCCAAGAGGAATTTCATGGGTCTACGGACCAAAGAGGGGTCTTCGGACCAAAGAGGTGAAAGAGAGGTAATCACACTTACTCCTAGGCCAAGGAGTAAATGGGGTTCCTCAATTAAACATGAACCACAAGCATATTTGATAATAAAACTTAATGAGGGTGGCCCTGGACGACGGTCCTTGGTCACATGGCCGAGCGCTCAAAAGAGGTAATAGTGAAAAGACACCCTTGGTGTGGGTTTGACACCTGAGGTTCAGTTTGAGTTTGACTGCATGAATGCATGGGTGGTTTCCACCAGAGAAATTGTGATGGGCATTGCCTGACTGCCTGGTAGAGTTGTGATGTATAGCAGAACATGTATCTATGTACACTTATGTTGCATTCTCATTTGCCTACTCCACCCACGTTGTATGCATGATCACATTCACTGGGGCGTAAGTCTCACCACACACTTTGTGAAACATTTTAGATATGCAGGATGCTTAGTTGGATCGTGGAGAGGGAGACTTGAGGTCTAAGGGTGGAGATATTCCCCTAGAAGTTATTCAGTTCAGACTAATTAGGTTTATTATATTTGAGTAGTGATAGTAACTTAATTAGTTGCCTTCGTCGGATTGTAGCCATTCAATGGCGATTATTGTCTTGTCATGTTATAGTTGAAGCCACCAAGTGGCATTTAAATTATACCCTGGAGTTTGTACATTTGTCTTCCGCTTATGTAAACGTTGGATTACTTAAGCAACTTTATATGTTTGATTGTATGTCGATATCAACGATGGAGCGAAATAATTTCATAAACTTAGAAAGGTGTCTCCAACAGACATTATTTCTTGGTTCACGGAATTAGGACGTTACAGGCAACACATGTACTAAATATACATAAAAAGAATATACATAATCATGTTTAACAAAATAGAAACTAAATAAATACAGCTCCATAAGCTAGATATATCAACAAGCTTCAACAGCTCCCTAGGCCCTCAACGGTCAGCCTGGGAAGGATCCTGGGAATCTAAAATGTAAACCCACAAACAAGTGGTGAGACTAATGCCTCAGTGAGCAAAGCAAAGCAAAGTTAAACATACAGATGTAGGAATACAGAAAAATGATATGCAACAATACAAACATGTTATTGAAGATGGAGTTGTATTACATGAACAATAATATCTTGAAGTTTGACATGACATGAACTGCTAACCCAACAGTAGGGTGCTTATCACTTTCCTGAAGCTAGACCTGATCTCAGACTACAAGGGATATCTCCCTTGGCAACATAAAGTTTCCATCATTACCTGAAGACCGAAGCCACATAAAGTCGCTGTCATTACCTCATAGTCTTAGACCTGTGATGGTTGAAGCCTACATGAAACCCTTGGTTATTGATTTACTTGATAACATGATACATGAGAGGTTTTACTTGAAATTACTGAAAGCATGAAAGTACATTTTGTGTTTTGTGAACCCACATGACATAAGTCTCCCTTAGTCCCTCAAACCCCCATAATATGAAACCCTAACCTAGAATTCCATTTTCAACATAAAAGCATAGGTAGAGGGAATAAATAGGGCAAACAACAAACATTTCACAATAAACCATGCCAACTAACTTATAGACAAGCAAAAAAGAAGGAATAGTGGAGAGTAGGCTTCATAGGGGAGTTCTCATGTAAGATGGGGTGAAGTGTTTGAGCTATACTCACATGGAGCAATCAAAGATAAGGAGTGGATGAGGTGGTGAGGATGAGGATAGCAAAGTATCTTTCTCTTCTTCTTCTACAAGCTGGGCGCCCTTCCTCTCTCTAGGATTCTCTCTTTAAAAGTGTATTAATGAGGGCCAAGCCCTAGAAATCCTATTTTAAAAAATCAGATTCGCGCATTCTCGCTCAAGCGAGGCTTTCTCACTTGAGCGAGGATGCTGAGTGTTTTCTGTTTTCACATACTCATTCAAGCGATGATATTCTCACTTGAGCAAGGCAAAGTCAGAAGCAAAACTCTGAATTTGGGGAAATTGAGCTAGAACAAGTCAGAGAGCAACCTCTGAAAATTACCCCAATTTCGCTTAAGAGAGAGGCTCCTCGCTTGAGCGAAAAAACCAAAACTCAAATCCCATGCTTTTACTGATTGATTCGCTTGAGCGAGCTATCTTCTCGCTTGAGCGAGAGTAATGTAGAATGGAAACTCCAAATTTCCATCCCAAGCCTCTTTCATTACTTTTTACCATTTTTTTCCTAGTTTCTTTTTATAAAATACCTTTCTAACCCTATTGATCTTATGAAAATGATTCATGAAATTTGGGATGTTACAATAAGAGTGAAGGTTCAGGGGATAGTGAAGATCCAACTATAAGTGTTGATTTACATGGTACTGTAAGTGGTGAGCGTAATATAGGTGTAACAAATCTTAACATAAATACTTCTTAAGTTTTAGGGTTACCAAGGTGTGGAGAAAAAAGAAAGAGGGGAATGGAAAATGTAAAAAAAAGGGTAAAATAGATAGTGCCACAATTATAGGACAATAACTTCAAAATATGGCAAAGGTAGTGAGTCTTATACTTCTACTATTGAGGCAAATAAACAAGATCCTTGTAGTATTGGCATAGTAATGGCTAATATTAATAAATTAGAAGCAGTAGTAGAGAATGTAGAATTTGTTGGTAGATGTTGTGAGCTAATGATGAATAAGGTTACACTACAATTTTTCTTACTCTGATTCTTTCATTTCTTCGTTCTTTGTGCAAGTCATTTCAAATGAGTTTTGATCTGAACTTTACTTTGATAAAACTTTTATTTCTTTTCTATATTCACACATAATGTGTACACCAAAAGATTTATCTTCTATCTTTTAAATTTAAGTGTTAAGCATGAGGAAGCTTGTGTGTTGTAAAGAATACCTAGTTGTTTGGCCTGAGAAGGATGTGAAGAATATCTGTGTATGCCTGAAGAGGCAGTGAAGAATACTTGTAAAAGTACTTTTATAGTGGAAAATCCTAACCGTGGTTAGGGATTGGACGTAACATCTGTGTTTGATGTATCGGGATAGTTAAGGACAAAGTGAAGGCTATTCCTGCGACAATTAAGAAAGGACTCCCAGGAGGGGAATGTTCGATAAGTTTACCAAGGATAATGATGAGCCTTTTATTAGGTTGTCTCCTTATAATGATTAGATGTGTGACATGTCCATGACTCCTAATTTTGCCAATTCTGATTCTAATAAGGGTGCATTAAGACAAGGGGTTGACATGTGTAGCAGCAGGGTACAAGTGCAAATAAATGAGTTTAATAAGATAGATGGTGAAACTAGTTAGCATAGAAATGGGCCATATCTGTCCAATTTTGGGCTAGAAAGAAATCAAAAACTTAAAATGGGCCTAAACCTTAAATCGTAAGTGAGATTCAAAAGTGTTAAATAAGAAACCCGTAAAAATAGTAATCACAATTCCATTTTTATTGTTCAAGAGTTTAATCAACGATCCCCTGATGGAAATGACTGTATTGTGAAGGAACACATGGATGATGAATTTAGTCACTTTTCTAGTAGTGTTAATGACGTGGATGTTGTTGGGGTTGCTATCATTCCAACAGTAGATATCGTTTAAGCCTTGTAGCTCTTTGCTACCTCCTTATTATTCTTTTATGTTATGGAATGTCAGTGGTGATGGAAATAATTCTTTCTCTACACTCATTCGAGATTTGACCAAAAGATATCGTGGTGATATTCTTTCCATCTTTAAACCTCGCATTAGTGGCTGTAGGGTTGATCGGATTATCAGGAATTTTGGCTTCCCTTGTCACCATGTTGTTCATGCATATGGTTTCTGCGACAGTATTTGGATTTTGTGGAGAGGTGATGACTTTACTATTGAAGTTTCTTAGGATCATGTATAATTTGTTCAACTTCGTATTAAATCTCTTCCTGGTATCCCCTGGTTACTTATTTGCGTGTATGCATCCTCAACTCCTACTATCAGAGAAGAACTATGGTCTCATATAGAGCTCTTGGATTTGTAGTGCGTTGACATGGGTATTTGTAGTGCCTCTTGGCGGGTATTTGTAGTGCCTCTTGGCGTGTCCGTTTCCCTAAAGCGAGTATTACTCATCTTCCTTCTTTTTGTTTTGACCACAAAGTACTTTTTAATACAGAGTATGCCACTAGTTATAATGTGCCTCTAGCTTTTAAATTCCTAGCAAGTTGGTTAGAGGATAAATTATTTGGTAATGTTGTTACAGAAGCTTGGAGTGAAGGGTGTTCTTGGTCTAAAGTGGTGACCCATTTTCAAATACAAGCAATGGAATGGAATCATAATAGTTTTGGCAACATCTTTCATAAAAAGAAAATAGTCTTTGCCCGATTGGAAGGAATGAACAAGAAGCTTTGTATAGGGCCACATGGTGGCTTAGATAAATTGCATAAGCGTCTTTGGACTTAATATCAATTTATTCTTAATCAAGAGGAATCATTTTGGTACCACAAAGCTATGCATGTTTGGATTAAGTATGGAGATCGAAATACTAGATACTTCAATCTTAGTATAGTTATGAGGCAGAAGCATAATAAAGTTGGCCCCCTTATTGATAATTCTGGTCATATTGTAGTGGAGCATAACCAGATCAAACTTCTTGTATTGGATCACTATAAGCATATCTACAATAAAGACCACCCTCAAAGCCCATGGCATAATGTTAAATCTTTTCCTCGCTTGTCTCATGAAGTTCTGGATAGTATTCATTGTATCCCTACTAGTGTAGAGATTCATAAGGCTATCTTTAACATGGGAACTTTGAAAGCTCCAGGCCCTGATGGTCTCCACCCATTCTTTTCTCAATCACAATGGGATAAGGTGGGTGAATCATTTTGTGATGTAGTCAAATCCATCTTTTTGCATCTTGACAAAATTGCATCAATTAACCAAACAATCATCTCTTATTCCTATAGTGGCCCATCCAACTTCTGTGAAGCATTTCCAGCCAATTAGATTATGGCCTAGTTTGGATACAACTTATGGAGAAGAACTTCTAGAGGAAAAAAAGAGAATAAATCAAAGAGTTCAAATGAATTTATCTTCTCGATAAGTAAAAACTAGTCTTTATAGTCCAACTTCTCCATAAGCTCCCCCATTTAACTTCTCCATAAGTAACTAATTTCAACTTATGGAGAAGTTAAACTCATCTTATCTTATTGATTCATTCTATTTTTTTCCTCTAGAAGTTCTTCTGCAGAAGCTGTATCCAAACTGGGCCTATATAATGTTGTATACAAAGCTATTACTAAGATTCTTGCAACAAGAATGCTTGGCTTGATGGATGCTCTTATTCTCCCCAACCAATACAATTTTATCCTGGGAAGAAATGATGTTGATAACATTATCATTGCGGAAGGAAATTTTCGCTCTATGTGTCACACTAAAAATAAAAGGGTTTTATGGCTATTAAAGTGGATCTTGACAAAATGTATGACCGTATCAATTGGTCATTCGTCATTGATATCTATGCCATTGGTTTTGAAGATAGTTAGTGTAATATCATTTTCCATTGCATTTCCTCTTGCTCCATGCAAATTCTAGTTAATGGAGATAAAACAGAATATTTTGCTCCATCTAGAGGAATTAGACAAGTGGATCATTTATCTCTTTACCTCTTTGTTTTGAGTATGAAGTACTTGTGGCATCTTATTGATGAGGTTAGAGCCAATAATACTTGGTTCCTTAGTACTCTGAATCGTGGTGGATCCCCTATTACGCATTTGTTTTTTGTGGATGACTTATTGTTATTTGGCAAGGCTTCTACTAGTCAGCCAGGGATTATGATGAAGTGTCTTAACACTTTTTCTCTGCGTCTGGGGGAAAGTAAATATTGACAAAACCTGAATCTTCCTGAAACTCAAGCTAGAGAGATGTGTGACAAATCGGGCTTTATTCCTTCTGCAGACTTGAGGAAGTATTAGAGAATACCTATCTTACATTCCAGTCAGAGAAAAAAGGCCTATGATTACATTTTGGAACATGTGGAAAGTCGAGGCGTTATCCTTTTTAGGAAGAATCACTTTGGCACAAACTGTATTGACTGTTCTCTCAACATATACTATGCAGTTTATTCTCTTACTTGAGGGTGTTTGTCGTAGGATTGAGAAGTATTGTCATGACTTTGTGTGCAGAGATAAACCTGCTAAGAAAGTTTGGCATTATGTGTCTTGGGATGAATTTACCATGCCAAAGTGCTCAGGAGATTGGGATTTTACAGATCTTCATATGTTCAATAAAGCAATCTTGATGAAGCTTTGCTGGGGGCTTATTATGAAACCTAATTCACTTTGGGTTCAAATATTACATAGCAAGTGTAGATGTGGCACTAATTATCTACCCAGGGTTCTTTCAAAATCTAATGCTTCCAATGTGTGGAGAGGCATAATGGTAGTTTGGGTTGATTTTATGTAGGGGCTTAGGTGGACTATTGGCAATTGAAAATGTAATTCTTTTTATTTTGATTGTTGGCTGCCATCTAATATCATCATAAGAGATGTGGCAACAGGAACTATTCCTGAACCTATGAGCCGAATTCCTATGTCTATTCTCTCTGATCAAGGTAACTGTTAGGATTTAAGAGCAGTTCAACATTTGATTCCACGATTTATTTAAGAAGAAATTAGGGGTTTATTTCACTACTCGTACAACTTATGACTTCCAAACCACTGAGAATGTGCATGATAATTCTTTTTGGAAGGATTTTTGGAAGGTTAATCTACCACAACGTATAAAGAGATTTCTCTGTTTAGCTCTTAAGGGTTGTTTAAAGACGAGTGTGAAAAGAGTCCATTGCAGATTATCTAATTGTGACCTTTGTCCATTCTGTAAAGAAACCTCTAAGACAGATTTGCATGTTTTATCAGATTGCTCTTTTTCTAACCAAGTACAGTCTCATGTTAAGACCCCACCACACTCCCTGTGGCAAGCAATGGACTTGACAAGTTAGTTGGAAGTTAATCTCTCTGCTTCTGTTCATGCCCCTAACAGCGGTTGGCCCATCAAATTCGCTGCTACTATATGGTTTATTTGGAAAGCTCGTAATGCGTCTGTCTTTTCTTACTCTGTGCCCCAAGTTAATGATACCTTCTTTAAGATAGAAAATCTTCTATACGATATTAATAATGCTTCTACTACTTCGACTATGCTTGGCCCGCAACGGATGGCAGTTCGAGTTGGTTGGTACTTGTGGAGGGGTCCTTCGTGATCATCAAGGTCGTTGGATAATTGGTCTTGCTCAGAATCTTGGAAACACTTCCATTTTATGTTTGAACTTAGAGGCATCTTTATCGCTTGGAACCTTGAAGCAAAGAAGTTATGGATTAAATGTGATTCTCAAGTGGGGCAGTGTTTTATCCAGGAGGGCGTTCTTCCTTTTCATCCATATTAAGTTTTAATCAAAATAATTAAATCTCTTATTAATAGAGATTGGTCAGTGCATATATCCCATGTGTGGAGAGAGGCCAACAATGTTGTTGATCGCCTAGCTTCTTATGGTCACACAGTCTATGTTGATGTGCAAATCTTGCAAGTTCCACGACCATGTATTCCATTCCCTGTTTTTTATGACAATGATATTTCTCGAGTTGTAACTTGTTAACTTTCCTTGACAGTATACTCCTTTTATTAAAAAAATAGCTACGATCATGTTTAAATTTTCGATTTTAATAACCTTTAACCCTTAGGAAATGCTTTTATTTTAAACATTTAAAATGTATTATTTAAAAGGAAAATATTTATTACACTTTTATATTTATGATGTAATAAATATTTTTATTTTAAATAATTTTTTTTTCTATTTTAGATGTTCTTGTTATTTCCCTTTTAGAATTGAGATGTTATCAAATCGTTAAAATTTAACATTTATCTCTTGTTAACTACCAATTCTATTTATAATTTTACCATCCTTAAAATTCTAAATTAATTCTCTTTATTTATAATGAGATTTGATTGTTATTTTCTTATGCAATCTTTCCTTGTATATGTACTCTATTAATACTACGAATCTAGTGTAATATTTCTTTCTAATTTTCCTTTTTTTGGATTCATATATATTTTACCTATTAATCATTAGATGACTTTTTTTTAATACAAAGAAGCCTCAAGGGCAGAGATTAGGAAACTACATTCCTAGGCAAAAAAACTAGCAAAGCTATCATACATAACACTAAGAGCCACAAAGGTGGGAGGGTTCTGGAAGACATGGATTCCAGCATCACAGGAATGACCCAACACAGCTAGCCAATCAACTACACTGTTAGCCTCTCTCGAAGCATGGGACATTTTCATTCTCCAATTTCTCCTCATAAGGTCCTTTATCCTTTGGATCACAAAATGATAAGGATGTAAATATGCAGTTCCTTTCTAAATGAGATGGACAACAACTTGGAATCACATTCCACCTAGATGTTACGATAACCAAGATCCCAAAAAAACTCTAGGGCGGATAAAACATCACGAAGCTCGGACATAAGCACAGATGTAGAGACCATATTTTGGGAAAAACTGAAAATCCATCTACTCATATGATCACGCAGCACTCCACCGCAAGCTGGCTGCCTACCATAACTGTGTACTGAACCGTCGATATTAAACTTCAAACAACCATGATCACGAGGACCAGTGTAACACTCCAGCCTTGACCTGCGGCCCACTACTCGAACCCAGGAATTAACTCAGCGTGTTAACTTACTCAGCTTATCCACCCCCTGAAGTGGATTATTCCCACTAATCGGAACCTCCGTGGATTCGAACCCAAGACCTTAGGGATATAGTCTTAAGTTCCTTAAATCCATTACCAATTGAGCTTAATTGGTAGTGGATTTAAGGAACTTGAGACTATATTCCTGAGGTCTTGGGTTCGAATCCACGGAGGTTCCCCGAGGGGGAATAATCCACTTCAGGGGGTGGAAAAGCTGAATAAGTTAACACGCTAAGTGAATTCCTGGGCTCGAGTAGTGGGCCGCCGGTCAAGGCTGGGGTGTTACAACCAGCCCACCATCACTTCTTTATATGTGTTACGGACAGGAATACAAGACTTATTCGCATACTTATAGTCATGGATCAAGTGTTTCACATGATATATGACTTCATTGGCTTTAGGAAAATTGTGGTTGAACAACAGCTCATTTTTGGTTTTCTAGATAATCCAACAAGTAGTAACAAACATCAGCACGCAATATGCACAATGATCCTCGTTCCGGCCAAATAAATTGGAACCAACAAAGTAATAAGGTTAGTTTCAGCCCAATGCGAACCAAGATTGCTATCCAACCGTCTCCAAACTTGCTGAGCGAAGGAATAGTCCCTTAGAATATGTAAACTAGACTCTGCAGTTGTACTACAAATTGGGCACAAGTCATTATCTGAAATGTGATAAATGAATCTTTTAGTATTAGTTTTTAGACCCCCTGTTTGGACGAGCCAAAGGAAGCTAAGGATTCTCTGAGGCATATTCAACTTCCAGAAACGTTTCCACATTTTTCCACTTCAGACATCATCAAAATTTTTCATCATGTTATAACTTGTCCAGTTGATAAACATACCATCATTGGTCAAGCTCCAAACAATCCATTCATAATCAGGATGATTAATAGGAGAGGGTGTCCTCAAATGTCATCACACGGAGTTTGGATCAAAATTAGATATAGTTCTCAAATCCCATTATCCTCATTATCAACAAACTCGGCCATAGTTTGGTTGCTTAAGTCTGAAGGGATATCACCACAAGCCAAGTCCCCTATAAAAGTATTAGAGAGAAGTCATCAATGAAACCAAAAAGAGGTGTTATGCCCATTACCCATAGACAAACATAATTCTTTTGTGAACTCATCCCAAGTATGAACAATCCCTTCCCACACATTCAATGAGTGTGTTTTATGAGATATCTGAAGAATTCGACCTGGTCCACACCTATATTTCCCACGAAGAATGTAAACCCAAAGAGCATTTGTGTTTGTAATAAGCTCCCAACTTAATTTCATAATAATCACTTTATTAAACGTATGAAGGTCTTTGAAACCCTAGCCCCCCAACTCTTTGGGGAGAGTAAATTTCTCCCACGGGACAGAAAGCCAACCTTTCCTGGTAGGTTTATCTCCCTAAACAAAGGAACAAAAAAGCTGCTTAATTTTGCTACAAATCCCTTTAGGTAAAATCGTAGATTGCATTATATAAATGGGTAATGCAACAACATTGTTTGAGCTAGAGTTATTCACCTTGCAAAAGACAAAGCATCTACCTTCTGCATGTTCAATTTTTGTTGCACATGGTCCAAGATATAGTCATAAGTTTGCTTCTTTTGTCTTGTGTGTATGAAAGGAATACTAAGGTCTTTCCCTAGGTCTGAAGAGAGTCCAAAACCAAAATGATCAAAAAGTTATTTGGCTCTATAGTGTTGGACATTTCTAGAAAAGAAAATTCTAGTCTTATCCATACTAACCTTCTCACCTAAGGCAGAGCAAAAGATATCAAGACAGCTCATCACAATGTCAAGTTGTTACAAAGAAGCCTTTCCAAACAGGAGAAGGTAATCCATAAAAATTAAGTGAGTAATGGGGGCTCCACCATGACTCAGGGTAATGGTCTACGAAGACCTCTTACTCTTTGCTTCCTCAATTAAGTGGCCCAATCGTTCCATGCAAAGAACAAATAAATAGGGGAAAAGGGGTTACCCTGTCTTATCCCCCAAGATGGATGAAAAGATTTTGTACGGTCCCCATTCACTAAGATCTACATAGAACAAGGGGAAATACAACTAAAAACTAAGTTACAAAGTCTCTTATCAAATCTAATGGCTTTGAGCGTATCGATTATAAAACACCAGTTTAACTGGTCATAAGCATTCTCTAGATCAACCTTTAACGCCATGAACCCCTCTTTATTCTTCGTCCTTCTCATAGTGTTAAAAATCTCTTGGGCAATAATTATATTATCAGTTCCATGTCTCTCTAGGATGAAGCTACACTGGTTTGTGAGGAAAAGGTGGCTCATCAGAGTGCGCATTCTAGTAGCAATGATTTTTGTAACGGTTTTATACACCATGTTACACAAGCTGATGACGCGAAACTGCTTGACCAGATTGGGGTGGGCCACTTTGGGAATAAGGGAAATGAGTGTATGGTTCACTCCTTTAATAATTCTTGGTTGAGCAAAAACTAATTGGACAAATGAACAGACAAAGTTACCAACCTTATCCCGGATTGGAAGAAAAGGGGGTGTAACCCTTCTGGACCAGGCACTTTCCAGGGGCCTATACTGAAAATAACACTACGAATTTCATCATGCATGGGTAGTAAATGCACGCTATCCAGCTCCTCATGAGGTAGGTGAGGAAAAAAGTTTAAGTTACTCCACCTCGAGCACGTAAGCGAGTCCCTATAGAGGTCTTTATAGAACTACAACACTAAGCTTTTAATTCTATCCTTATTGGTAATTAAAGCACCAACATCATCATACAAGGCATCCACTCTATTATGCTTATGCCGAGTCATGGTGCTAAGGTGAAAAAACCTTGTGTTCATTTACCCAAAATTAAGCCAATCTTTCTTGGCTTTGTGACACCATGAAGCTCTCTCTTGTATCATAATTGATTGATACTTTGTCCGCAATTTCTTATGAAGGCGATCCAAGCCACCATAGGGGCCTATGGTTAAGCACCTATTCACTCCTTCCAGCCGAGTAATATCTTTCGTCTTCTTTTGAAATATATTGCTAGATTTATTCTCATTCCATGCCATAGCTTCTTCTTGAAAGACTACAATAGATCCCATCCAATAACTTCCTCCACACCAAACATCTCTGACAACATATTCAAAGGACTTATCTTTAAACCAGTTGGCTAAAAATTTGAAACTTCTTGGATGATTGATGCGATCACCAGGGTTGGTGTGCAACAGTAGAGCTTTATGATCGGAACTAAAAGAAGGGAGGTGTGTAAGTGTTGCCTCTAGAAATCGGAGACGCAAAGTTGCGTTTTAGAGCCCTATATCAAGGCGTTCTTTAACAGTACCCTATTCCCAAGTAAAAGGTGGACCAATGAAGCCAAGGTTCAGGAATCCTCCGCTCTGAATAAAACATCGAAAACGCAACATGGCTCTCATGTTAGCATGTGCTCCTCCAGATTTCTCATCCTCATAAGATTAAGAGTTAAAATCTCCAATTACCACCCATTGATAAGTAATTGAAGAATACATATTTTTAGTTGATGATAAAGATCTTCCCTTATAGCAAACCTTGGAGAGGCATAAACACAAGTGATCAACCAAGGGTCTCCAATATTAGGATAGACTCGAATATGGATAAATTGATTATGGTCCTTTATAACTTCTATGTTGTAACTATCCTCTTTCCAAAGAACCCACACACCACCAGAGAAACCCCTCACATGCACCACATGATGAAAAGGAAGGCCATCTTCCTAATAGAATTACTTGCATTATCTCCACTAATACATGGTTCAAAATAGAAAACAAATCCACATGATACCTATTGGAAAGATCATGGAGAAGAGTAGGGAAAGATCTCGCCCTGATACCCTAACATTCCATGCCATTATCTTCACAAAATAAACAAGAAAAAGGAGAAAAGTAGCCAATCAAGCTACTAAGAGGAATCTAAACCCACAAGTTAGGTATTTGAGTTACAACAGGGTCACCTTTATCCTTTATATTCTTCATGGAAACAACATCAACCCACCCAGATAATTCATTATTGGACAACTCATTGTCTGGAGGTTTTTGATGAAAAACTTCCAGCCCCTCACCAGACTCCATTTGTTTAGTTGTCCTTTATGGTGAACATTTCCATTGTGATACGAACTGAAATCCCTTCTCTGTGTAAGACAAGGCATGTTCCAAATTCCTTTGTTGGGTTGCTTGTTTTATGCTTTTAAATTTTACCTGTGATTTGAGGTTCAGGCCCATTTTAAGCCTCTGGGATTTCCCTCTTCCCTCCATAGTGTTAGAAGGACCAGGCCCAATAAAATTATCCACTCCATCTTCCATAAAAAATTCTTCCATGTGGTACGTTTCATTAAGTACATGCTCGACAAAGACCCTCAACCTGGCATCACTAGCTTCCTTAACTTGCATACCACCTATCTCATTACTACCCATCGCCTTCTTGGGACAAACATTCTCCACATCATGAGATGACACGTTAGTAGCCTTGATAATCTCCTTATGCGTATTAACTGGACTATAGACCCTATTAGGTCGCTTTCTACATATCTAGACCTCTCCCCTATTGCAGATTTATTCTTCTTTGGAATATTTCCCCCGTTCTTGGACTTTTCCCACTTTATTCGCACTAGCATCGTGTACAACTCTATTATGATTATGACATGTCATTTCCTGACTAGAAGCGCCCATATTATTTGATCGGTTGACTAATCCCTCCTCAATCATTTCTTGGTCCGCATTCCCCAAGGAATCATCCATCACTACGTTAAACCTTGAGCCAATCTCTCGTCCTTGATTTCCGGATTTCTTCCCATTTAGAATCTTCTCCCGTACGCCATTTTCCTTGGCAACATCAATTTCGTCGTTTTTCACGTCCTTCCCATTAGGGTTTTTCAAGATCCTTTGTTGTGGCTTTTGGACGATCACCAATGGCCCAAAGGTCGTTTCCTCCGTTGTTTCTAATTTGTGGTTCTGGTTTGATTGAGCATCGTTTAGTTCCTCTACATTCTCCTTAGTTGTTTTCTCAGACATAACTAGTAAAGGACGTGGATCCTTTTTGTGACCATAAAGACCACATTGGAAGCACACCATATGCAAGCCTTCATGCTCTACTGGATACACTCTACCTTCAAGGGATAATTTAGAGACGATGATTCACTTTAGGTCCACTTCGATGCACACCCTTGCAAATCTTGCTCTCTTTGTAACAAATTCACCAACAGAGCCTTTTTTTCTCCCTTAGTGTATTAGAGTCAATCTTTACTGTCTTTCCTAAAGCATTGTCTATTCTCCAAAGAACTTTCTTATCATAGAATTCGATAGGTAAGCCTGGGATATGTACCCAAACAACTACTCTTCATAAATCATCTTCAAGTGGTAAAAATTCTTGTTGCCATCTTCAAATAAAAATATAGTGATCCGCTAACATCCAAGGACTTCCCTCAAACACATGTTGCAATTCATCAAGATCTTCAAACTGAATTAGAAAATACTCACAATGCTTAAGTCTATCACTTTTATTGGCGCCTTCGGTCTCCATAGCTTCATTAGTCGTCCATGGAAATATCTTAGACTCATTCTTTCCCCCCAAAAGCCTCGCGAGGATGGATTGTTTCCAAGGAATACAAATTTGCTCCCTTTCCTCAGCTGAAAGTCGAAACACCGGGCACAAAGGATCTCTCATGAAATCAGTCTCATCAATTCTCTTATGAGCTTCATCCCCTACCTCTAGTTTTTCCATGAATAAGTCTTTGTCATCACTACTAGTATTATGATTGTTAACTCCAAAATAGATATCCTTATAGGACACCACTTTTCTTTTCCATTCCCATACCCGTGGCCGTTTGAAATTTGGCCGCCTTTGGTTGTTGCACCACCACTTCCTTTTGGCCATTATGCTCCAGTAACTGAGTCTCTGCTACCACCGTTTCTTCATGGGACGACTCTACTACTACCTTTGGCTTTTTTTTTGCTCCTGTCCAGCTGGTCCTCTTCTTACAGCGTCAAGCCCACTGAGGGATTGGAAACCCTAGCAGACATTTAACTTTTGAAAAAAGACAACAAAAAATTGTATGTTATTACTAGCAATTATGTGATAATTTTTAAAAATATTTTCATAAATTATATTTTAGTTTATGAAAAAAAAACTAAAATTACTTTTTTAAAAACTTATCTAAATCTAATAAAAATTTTCAATATATTTAATGAAAATAATGTTTTTTGTTTTGAAAAATATAAAGAAACACCCTGAATTTATTTTATTAATCCTCATCAACTCTAAATCTCTAGTTCAAAGAAGCCCAAAAGCTAACCCTTTTTTCCCTAATTTTTCTCCACTCACTTTTCTTTGCACTCCACTTTACACTTAATTTTTTTTATTCTATCTCCCTCTTTATTTTATCTAATATGAAATATTACATATTTCATTAGGTCTATCTTTATTTTTTTTCTTTTTATGTCTCTCTTTCCTACACTTCCACACCTAAAAAATTGGATGGTGAAGTATAATTTTTCTTTTTTTAATTATTAATGCTATAAAGTGTCCATACTTGATACCATATATATCTATACAATACCAAAGAGTTGTGACTTAGTTGACAATACAGACCGATTGTGTAAAGAACTACTGGGTTCAATCCCCCATTAAACACGCTCTCACAATTGTCGCGGATAACAGGAGATAACATATGATTAACACAAAATATAGGCAGAACTCTTGAGAAAGCTAGACTCTAAGTAATTCGCAAAACATGACCCATAAGGTAGTCCTCAGGGGCTATATATAATCTTAGAGGTCTATCTTTAAGCGTTGCCTTTTTGAATTTGTTTTTATCCTTTTTATCTTTAGGTGTGATCCCCTTTTATGGATAAGGGGTAATCTTTTAGTTATTTGAATTTGAATAATGCTCAACCATTTTTGCAGATAAAGAGCAATCTTTTCGTATATTCCTAAAAATCCTCCAGGCTCAACGATGTACACACACATATACATATACATATACATATATATATATGTATACAATTTGTATAAAATTCTAGATTATTTGCTACCTAAATTAATCACAAAAAGAAGATTATGTGAAAATGATCTATGAATCAATTGTAGGACGACTAGCATCTTATCGGGATAACCATGAGATTTGAACAATTAGCGAGGATTTTTTTTAAAAAAAAAAAAATATATATATATATATATAAGACAAAATAAGCAAGTAATTAAGAAAGAAATTAATTTATGTATTATCGTAATACTCTCATTTAATAATATATTATCATATTATTTAATAACTAAATAAGTAAAAGATGGGTTATCAAACTTTTTAAGTAGGATCAAGAATAATATATTAAAAGAGTTTGAAATCTTTAATATTTAAAAGTTACATTAAATTTTGATTAATTTAAGATGACTAGGTAAACCACTAAGCGAAAAAATCTCTCCCAAACCCAATAATAACTTATTTGTTTCGCATTCAACAAATTCGAATTCACAATCCTTTTTTAAATATTCGATTGTTTATTAAACTATAATGGCATTAGTTATCGGTTATACCTAAAATTAGAACTTCGAGTATAAAAAGGAAAAGAATCTAAATACCTCAAGAAAAAATTTTTTGATAGAATCTACATATTTATTATAACTTTAATTTCTACAAATGATATGCTAAATGCTAACAACATGGAAGGGAAGAACTTTCTAGCATACACAGTTCATTTATTTTATATTTAAAAAAGTTAATAATAATGATACATAATTTATTGAAAAAAAACATAAAAAGATGAAAAATACTATTATTTTTGATATTTTTAGAAACTAAAAATAATAACTCTTAAAAAGAATTTTGAAAGAAAACTATATTACATAATTGTCTTTTTTAAAAAAAAAAAAACAAAAACTTGCACAACTTGTGAGTTGTGAGTATGACTCTGAATCCAAAGCCTCTCCCCCAATTCGTTAACTCCACTCCCATAGCATCATTGGGGAAAAAAATATAATGACGTGAGGTGATTATAATTGATAAATAAATTAATTAATTAAATGAAAAATTAAAATAGGCCAAAAATATCCACAAGAAGAGTCAGGGAAACAAACGAAAGCTGGCGGCGGATCCAGGTACAGAAAACATAGTCTGAGAGACATAACAGTGTCGTGCAATGCATATCCCTCATAATCAGATCCAACGCTTCACATCAAACCCAATCATTTAATCCAACGGTGACAACCACAACCGCGTTTACGAAGCCAACCCATGAATCCTTCATCCTCTTATACCCTTGCCGCGCCCTCTTCTCTCTCTCTTTCTTTCTAACTCCAGATTCACTCTTTCTCTCTCTACAAATAACCAAACTCTCTTCTTCTTCTTCTTTGTTATCGTTCTTTCCTTAATTGGCTTTCAACATTCGAATCCACGCTATCATTTATAGAAAAAGAAGAGGAAGAGAGAGAGAGTACTCTGTTTGTGTGTGTGAGAGAGAAAGCGAAACAAAGACTCGTCACCGTTAATTAATTAAGATGCAACAATCAAACGGTTCTGATTCATCGCAACAGCAACAGCAACACTCGTCGGAGCAGAACAAACAACAACGCCAACCGCCGCCGCCGCAGGCTCAGCCAGTGGCGGTGCCGCCTCAGTGGGTGCCGATGCAGTATCCGGCGGCGGCGATGGTAATGCCGCACCACATGTTGCCGCCTCAACATTACGCGCCGCCGCCTTACGTGCCTTACCACCACCAGTATCAGCAGCTACCACCGCACGTGCCACATCAGCATCAGCATCAACACCAGCATGGATCCAACGGCGAGAACAAGACTATTTGGGTCGGTGATTTGCATCACTGGATGGACGAGAATTATCTCCATCGCTGCTTCGCTTCCACCGGCGAGGTTCTTTACATTCTTCCATTCTTTTCATTACTATATATACACACACACACACAAAAAAAAAAAAAGAAAGAAAGAACGTACTCTGTCTTGTTTTTAATTTGATTTCAATAAGTCAAAAAACTCTTGTTTTATTGTTGTTCTGTGTAGTTTATTTGGGAAGCTTGGATTCTTATAGGTAAGTGGCGTGGTTTTTGTAGTTGGTGCATTGATTTGTGTGTTTCTATGTTACATTGTGCTGTAACTTTGCATGCTTGATTTAGGTTATTTGTGTTTGTCAAGTGTCAACCTCATTGACATCGGAAGAAGGAAAATTTATGCACTGAGACTAATACTCTCAACCATTTAAATTTGATTTTTATAATATAAAGGTCTTTCCTCTGAAGGAATGAATATAAAGGACCACGCTTATAGGTGAAAATAAATTCATAATTGTAATGGGAAAGGGAAATGTGGATGCCGACTTTAACCTTTCCCTATTAGTCTATTGTTATTCTTTCACTTTAAATTGTTATAGCTGAAGTTCAGGTGGGAGCTGAAAATAATTTGACTTTTCAACCCTATATAAATGAACTTTGTCCTTTGTGTATTTTTTGTTTGTTACCCTGTGTTTCAAATGTTATACATGAGAATGAGGATGCATTGTTATACTAGAAGGAAGTATGTTTGGTTCTACTAAGTTTCTACTCTTATCAAGGGAACTAGACAAATAAGACTTTCAGTCTTTTTTTTTGTGTCTTCCTTATTCCATATCCCTAAGAAAACCAAAGCTACTCCCTTTCCTTTCTCTAATTTCATTCTCTGACTTTTAATGTCATGCATCAACATGTGGACTATGGTGGCACCCTAGCACGGTAGCACCATTTGATCTAATATTAAACGAAAATTTATGGTACATTTCTGAACTCTTTCGTGTGATAAGATTGTTTCAGACAAGTTGTACTTCTCTGCCACTTGAATTTAATGAAAATAGCCCTGCATTTTGAAACTTAATTTGTTATGATGTGTGCTTCTCATATTGTTTTTACTGTTATATATTCTTGCAGATTTCCTCCATCAAGGTTATTCGCAATAAGCAGACTGGTCTATCAGAGGGTTATGGATTTGTGGAATTTTATTCACATGCCACAGCTGAGAAAGTTTTGCAGAATTATCCTGGAATGGTGATGCCCAACACAGAGCAACCTTTCCGTCTGAACTGGGCAACATTTAGCACGGGAGACAAGAATTCAGATAATGCTCCTGATCTTTCTATTTTTGTAGGAGATTTAGCTGCAGATGTTACTGATAGTTTGTTGCATGAAACTTTTGCTAGTAAATATCCTTCTGTTAAAGCTGCAAAAGTTGTTTTTGATGCCAATACTGGCCGTTCAAAGGGATATGGTTTCGTCAGGTTTGGAGATGATAATGAGAGATCCCAGGCCATGACTCATATGAATGGTGTTTACTGTTCTAGCAGACCTATGCGTATTGGTGCTGCAACTCCAAGGAAATCATCTGGCCATCAACAAGGTATGCCAAATCATATGACATGAAATTTTACTTTTTTCATTTGGGAAAGAAAAAGAAAAAGAATAGTACATTTTACATTCCATTCAATGAAAAGAGAAATGATTTTTTCACACCTCCAAAGGTGTATGAGGTTGATAAGAGAGATGGGAAGAGAAGAGAAAAAAAGTGATAGATGTGATAGAAAAGAAAGAGAAAGATGGAGAGAGGAGTGGGGTGTAAAAATTCAGGGTTGCAAAGAAAATGCTTCTAACTACCTAATTTACCTCAGATTCCATTTGTTTTGCTTCAGGTTGTTACTGATGAACATTGAGAACTACATTTCTTGCTTGTATAAACAGTAATCACAGTCTTATGGTTTAACTTTTGGTTTCAATTTAGAAGAAGGGCTATTGTCATGTCTCCCTAGATGCAAAAATTCTTTGAAATGACAATTATGTCTTTTTCACAGCAAAGGAAAAAAAGACAATTATTATATCTTTTACTGAATGCAAATGCAATGAAAATTGAATTTGTTTGCCGATTTTGTTGAATAGGACTGAAGATAGTTGAAAAACCATCTAATTTATTTATTACTTCCAATTATGTGAGGCGTGCTTAAGTGTCAATTTTGTCCACTGGTGTCTGGTATTATTCTTTTTTTACCTGATTAGACAGATGGCTATCTCATGGGACTTCTTCATTTATGTTGTCAAATTCCCTTGTCCTAGTTTTAGATCCCTTCACTTTTTTTTTATAACACATCTATCAATCTTTTCTTGTTTTTCCATTACATGCTACTATAGGAGTTTGAAATGTATGTACCAGAATTGATTTTGTCTGTTTCCTTGTTTAGGAGGCCAGTCAAATGGCGCATCCGGCCAATCTGAAGCAGATTCTACAAACACAACTGTAAGCTTTTCAGCTCTTATTATTAGGTTTTGCATATTAGTGATTTATCATTTATTACTACTACTTTCCAATAGCTAACCTATGATTCATTATAGATATTTGTTGGAGGACTCGACCCTAATGTCACAGATGAAGATCTTAGGCAACCATTCTCCCAGTATGGTGAGATAGTCTCTGTTAAGATACCCGTAGGTAAGGGGTGTGGTTTTGTCCAATTTGCAAACAGGTAAAAGTTCTGGCCTTCTCAAATATGTTTATAAATCTCTTCATTGATGTAATCACTGCAATATCACCTGAACAACCTTTCCAGAAATAATGCTGAAGAGGCGTTGGAGAAGCTAAATGGGACAATGATTGGCAAGCAAACAATTCGTCTTTCTTGGGGCCGCAATCCTGCAAATAAGCAGGTAATATATCTCTCTTAATCTTTCTCTCATTCATACAATCCCTCATTCTCATTGTCATTATATTGAACAAGTATTGTTTGTTGACCAATATATTGCTCCTGTTTAAAGAAAGTGGTTTCTATTTGGTCCCCAGATGTTCACATCAACTAAGTATAAGTTTGCCGTAATCATTTATAAAGAAAATCATAAGAAAATTTTCTTTTACAATCAATGGATAAAAAGTTTTAATTTTCTTCCATCTCATCTCTCCATAAAAGTTTTCATAGGTGCTAGAGTACTAGACTGGCTTCATGTTGTCTGTCATTAAATTGCATCTGTGGTGATTCTAACTCATTTAATATATCTTTTGATAGCAGTTTAGAATGGATTTTGGCAACCCCTGGAGTGGGGCTTATTATGGTGGCCCTATTTATGATGGTTATGGATATGCAATGCCGCCTCCTAATGACCCAAGCATGTATGCTGCTGCTTATGGGGCTTACCCTGTTTATGGAGGCCACCAACAGCAAGTAAACTGATTGAAGTGCACTGCAGAAGTAGCTCTCACAACAAGTTACAACAACTTTACGCTTGAATGTGCAAATTAACCCCTCTTGTAACTTGGTTTTAGCTGTTGAAATCATAAGAATCCCTCCTAATTGTGGAGTGGAGTTGAATTTTGACAACCTAAGGTAGCAGTGTAGGGATTCAATTAATCATTTGTTTAGACTTGTAGGAGTAATGACTAATGAGGATCTTTCTTGACCTTAATTATCAGAATAATTTTAAGTATGACAGCGTGTGTGCTTGCTTGCATTTTATTTGTTTCCGGCAGTTGTTATTGTTAGCTTTGAAGGGTCATTTCATTTCTTATTTACCAATATTATAATTGCATGAGTTTACAGAATTCTAGTCATCTCATCTCATTTAGGTTTGAGATCTCATTCATTTTGATGAGTTTACATTCTCTGAGTATCTGTATGTGGATTATAAATTCGAAATCTAGTTCAACTTGGTAAAATAATTGGTTGCAGAGGTAGTAGTGACTTTTCTGGTCCGTTAAAATATATTTTCTTACTCTGTCTTTAAGTTTGGAGCAGTTTATTTTTTCCTTTCCATGAAGTAATTTGCATGTGGGAAAATGCTTTGGTTGTTGTTTTGATGAAGTAATTTGCACTGTATAAATTTTAGTTCACCCGTATTCCATGTCCAAATAAATTGACACCCTACCTCATCAAAAAATAGAAATTGCACACATTTCTTTATTGGGTGAATCATGAATCAATAATATATTCTTGCTACACAATAATACTTCAACATATATATGATCATAACATAAGCCCTTTTACACTCCTTTAATACTGTAGTGTGTATATATAAGAAAATGTTTACCGTTAAATCCAGAAGAAATAAAACGGACATTGACATAAACTCTTACATTCCTTACACACTAGGTCTTTTTTGTTGTAAATAAAAAAGGGAGGGAAAGAGGGGGTGACACAAGACTTTGCAATTGAGTTTCTTGAGCATGAATAATGAATAGTCAAACTTTGAAGTAATGGATTTCAAAGGAGAAAATAATTCCAGATTTTGCTGCTTGAATATTGGAATCAGTTTGATATCCCTTTCAAATAGGCAGTGAATACTGAAGCATTCATATACAGTTTTCTTTTTATATATAAATCTATCCCTGAATTTTTTGCCCTAAATTGAAAAGGATATAAACCGATCTTAGGAGCTATTTTGTTTTTAATTGGAGGTGAGAATTTTATAGACGAAATTTTAAATAAAACTCATCTATCAAATTTTCACTTCAATTTTAAGGATATGGCAAACAGACTTAAGAGGAAGTTTCAGGAGGGAGTTCTCCACGAAGGAAAAATGAGATCATTGTTAATGCTCTCTGTGGTTGGTAGCTTGGAACCATGTGGCCAGCTCCTCTTACAGTGACGAATGTGAGCCCTTTGTACCCAACTACATATCCTCCAACCTGCATATTGTATGCAGTTAAGAATTTAACATTACCTTATACCTAGAATATGGCTTTTAATTTGTAAGTTGTGAATATACAGTAATGCTTCATTTTCATTACCTCATTGTCAGAGTACCATGGACGCCATGTTGTAACCACTGGAAGTTTTAAGGTATTTATTGAATACCTTGTTGAGGTTATAGGAACACGCCCATCTGTATCACCACTGCATTATTGAATAACAACAAGAGTTTAGGTAGCATATACTGACAGCGTTAAGCCATCCAATAATGTGTCGTCACATTGTTCAACCTTATATATTATTAAATTCAATAAATAATGTGACAGCACATCATTGGATTGAATGATAATATATAATTTATTTATATTGTTAGTGTATATTTATTAAATCCTAACGACAATGTTGCACATAATGTAACAGAGCAATCTGTGAAGTTTATGACCTGTATATCCAGGTGCTTATACCACTTGATATTAACCGGTTTATAGCGGGTAGAATAGTTGCAGGGCTATCAGTCCATCCCACTCCACTGAACAGAAGCATTAGACATGTTAATTCAGGAAATAGAATTACAATTACAAAACAAAAAATGCATTTTCAAATTGTGAAGGAGGAAAAACATAATTATTGAATTCTGTGTACCTGCAAGGAAACCATTTTGAGGCTTTAGCATGGAAAGCCTCTTGAACTTGAGCAAGATTTAAGTAGGACTTAGTATAATCATCAGCACAAGGGTCGAAATTGGTGGCCTACAATGTTGAACATAGAGGAGTATCTTGCTTAATTTTAGTGAACAATGATAAATCTCACATGGCTTGTCTAAATTTGTATGATCATTTAAGCAACTTACAGAGTAAGTGGAGGGAGTGGCACCAGTTTTTATTGCAGCTGAATCGCAAGGTGGAGCATACACGTTATATATGTCAAGACTTCCAACTTCATCATCAGCTATACTTTGATATTTGTAGCATTCACTTGTAAAGTTACCCTTCTCAAAGTCACAGTGTTTTTCAATTCCTTCATGGGTTTCATCAGAATTCAGAGCATGCGTCCAGAAATAGTCATACATTCCCTTTGTACACATAACATCATCTATCCACCCATTCCCAATCTGTATTAAGAAGAGAATTTTAAGGGCAAAACAACTCCATGTAACGAATTAAATGTTGTGTACATTGGAAAGTTTAATTTACTCACCGCTATCCCCTTCAAATTGATCATTGTGTGGTTTTTTATTAGCTTATTGTTTGAGAGAATAATGTCAGCTAACTGAGGGACATAATGGCCAGCATAACTTTCTCCAGTTATGAACAAATCTCGAGTTTTATATTGTGGAAATCTTTGGAGCCAGTTTAGAAGGAAAGTGTAAGAATCCAAGGCTGTGCTATTGTCACCAGTTTTAGAGTAATCTGAAGGAGTGTTTGAATATGAAAAGCCTACTCCTGCTGGAGACTCTAGGAAAATAACATTTGCCACTGCCAATTATATATAGAAGTATTAATTCATCAGTTCTGAATCATAATTTTGCAAACATGGAAAAAAAAAAAAATCATTGGCATATGATCACATTTCCATCTAGCTAGTACATGCTGTTGCTTACCGTTGTTCCATGCGTATTCATTTCTGTAAAGTGTTCTTCCATCACTGTTGACTCTGAAAGGTCCCAGTTCTTGCATGGCCCCATACCCCAGGGAAGAGCACCCGGGCCCTGTATATCATACATTTATTGTAGCAATCATTCTGATTTTCTCAAAAAGTAACCAAATTTCAAGATTCTGAATGAGAGCCGAGTAGTCAGAATTGTTAATTAGCTCTCTTTATATTGAATTGATGCAAATAAAAATCCATATATGCTATTACACAAGTAAATGGTACTAAAATTTGAAGATTAAAGGAAACAAATTTATCATTCATACAACAATTTTTTTCCATAACATTACCCGTTATATATTACACTTCTCGTTCTTCTATTACCCCTCACTCAGTATTGCATAAAATTTATACTATTATACAATTATAATTTCTCAAAATGAGAAGTGAGATTGCACCAATACACAAAATATGTATGTATGTATTGAGGGAATTAAGTTGTGAAGATGGGATCTTAAAATTTAGATTGAACTATTCTGTAAGTTGTAATAATTTCACTGATTTTTCAAATAAGTTTATATAATTTAAAAGTTTAAATGAAATAAGTATATATTTATTTGAAAACACAGATTAGATATAAAGGCCTATTCAATTGTGATATTTATCAAATAGATCTATCACTATATTATTATCTAATTTTTCAAATAAATTCCTATAATTTGGCAAAAGTTAATAAAATTTTAATAGCTATTAATGAATACAGACTAATTAAAAAAATTTAAAAAATACGGTTTGATTAGAAACTTTTAACCTATAAGGATATATTTAAAAATTTATCAAAATTATTGGGTTAACCCGATTTGCATAGGCTTGATCTGCAATGAACCCTTTATAAATAGATTGGAGTGGGTTGACCCACTGTTTAAATGGGTTTATACTGTTTTGATAGGAGTTATTCTTAACCAGTAATTTTGGGTTTGAGTGTATATGTCATCCTCTATATATATATATATATGTGTGTGTGTTTTTTGGTCTTATGTACACCAAAATATTATATGTGTGTGTAGGGTGGGGGTGTTTACACATTTCAAATAAACTTACAAATTCTTTTCAAGATTATACAAAGTAGTATATAAAGTGGCTATCTTATTTTATTTTATTTTTATCATCAAGTGGTTATCTTATTTTTTTTGGAGTTGCAAGTGTGTGTGAAGGGTGTTTGGTAGGGTGTCTGTGATTATTGTGGGTCCCGAGAATTGGCATACAGCTAGTCAAATATGGAAGAATGAGAGATTCTTGTTTCATCTCCTTTTGTTGCTGCAGGAATAGAATCCTGTGTAGTTGAAAGTACTTGTATATTGTGTGCAATTTGTACATCTAACGAACTGATTATTCTGTTTCTTTCTATAATTGTATTATGTAATTAAATAATATAATCCAAACGGACAAGATTCTGTGCTGTTGATTTATAACTGTGGAGAACCCAATCCGTTGCTGCAAGGAGAGGTACATAGCCAAAGGCACCAATAAGAATAAAGAATCACGTAATAATTTGTAGCTCATGAATCATTATCATCATGTTTGGTGACAGACATGACTCATGGGCGGTCATGGCTTCCGTATTGGAATTCCACTTGCATATGTTGTCAATGTTATAGTGCGGCGATTGATTGGGAATCAATTATCTTATTATCATATATAGTAGCAATTAGTAATGTCCAATAAGGAATTATTAGCAATAAAAGTCATTGCCCCCTCTTACTGTTTGACCATGGAATATTGGGGTGGGGTACTAGAATAATGAATCATAAGAATCCGCTTTATCCCCTTGGCAAAAAGTACACTTTCAAAGAGGCTTTTTATATTCTTGTGTCTTTTTATTATGGATTCAATTCAATGGGATACACTATCATGTAAGAAAATTAGATTTTAATTTGTGTATATATTCTAAGAGGTGTTTAAACTCCATATTTTCCTTGTATGTTTGGTTTTTCTATATATACAAAGGCGTCTTGAGTATTAATTAACTACCAAATAATTTAGAATATGCTAATTTCTACCTAAAGTTGCTTTAGATATATCTTAGATTTTGAACAGGGTTAACTCAATTCAAAAAGCTAGTCTAACTCAATTCAAAAAGCTAACATATAGGATGAAGATTATTTAAAGCTTATATACTTATATTTGGCCTTTGTGGGACTCTCCAATATACGTCCTCATATCCAAGGCTATGGGTGGGGGTTTTGATACAATCTTAGATTTTAGATCCAACCTAATTCAATCCAAAAGTTAGCTTGTAGGGTGAGAATTATCAATGCTTATATACTTTTATTTGATCTTATTTCTAGTCAACACGAGACTCTCCAACAACAAATACAACTGTGTGGAGTGGATGTAAATGACTCTTTTGTACATTACACACCAGTAATTACATTTATAACTTTCTGTATTAGTGTGTTAATTTACATCTTATACAGAAAATTATCAAGCAGGTAGAGATATCAAATTTGTAGTTATGGCAAAATTCTCCAACAGTTAATAAATATTAAAAAAATTATAGAAACAAATTAATGTATTGATGATATATAGTTAATTACCTCCAGTTAGCCATAGAACAAGAGGTTTGGTGGAAGAATTGTGAGGTGATTCCACAAAGTAGTAGAAAAGTGCTCTCCCTGCCTTGGCATCCACAGTTACATAGCCAGCGTATTGATCAAAATCAACCCCTTGGGGTTGTCCTGGCAAAGCCTTCACCTTGTCAGCTTCCATCGACCCTGATGAAGATTGTTGCTCAACAACATATGCATCCACACCATATTCAGCACTTGAAGGTTCTTCTCCATGTGAGGGCTTGTGAGACCTCCGTGATTGAATAAAGTTGTAGAGGTATTCAGCCTGCTGGTTGGCGTTGCATGAGATGGCGAAGTGGCACCCTGCCAAAAACAGAGACCACAAAAGTAATTTTATTGACAACATATTGATGTTGCAGTGCTATACCCTTTCCAACTCTCAAATTAATATTATATATATAATAATGAGATTTTTACCTAGGTGCCGATTCTTTAAGGAATACGCATCTCATTTAATTAAAATATAAATAGAAAAAGACAAGTTTAATGTATTTATGTAAGCAAGTTGGTCACTTGGGTGCATGAAACAATATCAGTCACTTCATATATAATAGTGCCTCTTAATCTCATTTATAAGATATAAAAATAATTTTTTTCTTCATTATAAATATGAGAAACACAGTATGTTTTGAATTATATTACATCCGTCACGTTATTTAAGGTTTTTTATTGAAATTAAGAAATATAATTAATTCTTTAAATTTTATACAAGATATTAAATAACTTTCTATTATACCTTTTATTATTTAATAATTAATTTGTGTCTCATTTATTAGCAAAGAATATATTTAGTAAAAAAAATATTAAATGTTTCTTGAAATTATAGAATAACAAGTAAAAAAAAGTTAAAATATTTTCTCTAAAAAAACAAGTAAAATGAAATGAATGAAATATTAATTATAAAGTTTATTTTATACCCTTAATTTATTATCTGTTATTTACTTATTTCCTATGTACTACGCTATTGTTAATAGCATGAGTTACTACTTTAATAATACTTTTAATTAGGAATAATTTTATCACTATTTTAATTATTTAATAGTAAAGGTATTTGTGAAATAAATTTTAAAATTATGACATTATTAATTATAATTAATTAGTTTCAAGGAATTTCTTTTATCTTTGGCGATTTAGTACTACGTTTCTTATAAATAGAATCAGAAATAGTAATAATTAATAGGGTATATCAATATTGTTAAAAAGAAAAATCTATCTATCTTTTATTCTATTCTATTTCCTACTAAGAAAACTGTATACACTGATTTCACGTGTCCTCTTCTCGTTACTTTTTTTCCCGCTCTCACTTAAAATTTGTGTTCATTTGTTTTCAAAATTTTCAAAACTTTCCGCTCAAAATTTCATTCTTTACTGGGTTGGTAAAGGGTTCTCAATTTTTCCTTTTCCTCCATGGTGAAGCTTCATCTTTTTATTGTTTCCTTTACCTTTGTGAAACTGAGTTACTACAAGTAGTGTTTGGTGATTTTTCTTTCCTCCTCGAAGCACGTACTGTTTCTTCTTTTACAGTTCCTCTTATTTTACTTCGAATTGCTCTGCCACTATGTCATTAGTGCAGAGGTTTCCACCTTGGCTCCTCTCTCACATCGACTGATGCTATTGACTCCCTCAAGTGATTTATTTTATGCTATTTTTCTGATTTGTTTATAAAATAACCCAACTTTCTTGCTCTCTCTAGTTTTTGAAATACATATGTGACAGCTGCATGACCTTGTTCTCCTCTCTCTCTAATTTCTGATCTCTCTCATGGTTTCCCCTTATGGGTTTGGTTCTGTGATGCCTCTCGTGCCCCTCATTTTCATCTTTGCAAACACCCCTTGCCACTGCTTTGAGTTACCGGTCCGCTTCATGCCTTCATCAGTGTCTTTATATTTCCTATTTTGATTTCTGATAGGTTTGGTTGAAATTTTTAATTTTTTTTCCTTTGTCTTTTCATGTTATTTCTCAAATATTGCATGCATGTTTGCAAACCCTTGAATAAAAAATTGGGAATTGGGTATAACAAAATAGTTCCAATGTATCGTTTTAGCGGGTCTTTGAGTTTAAGCTCTATCAAGGTTTTTTTTACCAAAAAGGGGTAAAAAAATTAAAATTACCAAAATAATGTTTTGACAAAACTATTTACCACTGGTGGTGTGGTTTTGGACACAGTGGAAAATGGAGTTGCAAACTGATTCTGCGCTTTCACGAGGCGCAAAGTAAGGATGCGCTTTGAACCTGTACATGGTAAGTGGCGCATGATGAGTTTGCGCTTTTACATAATGAGTAACACATACTAACAATGCGCTTTTTGAGTAATAAGAGATACGCTACAGAGATTCTCTCTTCATGCAATTGAGTTGGTGTTAAAACTTTAACTGCATTTGAGTTTTGTTGAATTTTTCTATATTTCGTGAACTTAGCATATAGTCATTGCTATTGTATTTTAATATATATATATTAAGATTTTATATAAATTATTAATATATAAATTGTAATTTTATTTAAATAAAAATCTCGTTCCTTCATAGTACTACTTTTTTCTATTAATGTATTGATACTGAATTTTTTAGCTATTTATCTCAATATCTACCAGTAAGTGGAAATGTTATTATTTTTTCACTTTCAACTAACCCTCGATAAAGCTAAGATAAATTGGACACTTTTCCCAAATTAGGATCCCGATAAACATTATAATGATAATGTCTTAGTTGAAATTCAAATGTCTTTTCGTTAAATCCTCTATTTAATTCAGATAATTGCAAATGAAATTTTTAGTTTTCCTTATCGTGTAATTCTAAAAAACAAATTCAAATCAAACAAAATCTTTTTAATGTTATATTATGTTACGTAACGATATTTTCTCCCTTCTTTTCTATTCTATGTAATGCTCATATGTTTCCCCTTTTGATCCTTTAACTTTTTATAGACTAATATTTCTAATCAATTTTTTTTATAGGCAATATTTCTAATCAAATCATATCTGTAATTTTGAATATCATCTTATCATTCTAAATAAGAAAAAATAATTAATATAAAAAAAGAAAGGATAAAAGTTAAAACTTTTATAAGACCCCTATTTATATTGATGAATTGAGTAGGGGTATTCATATCCAATCCAATGCAAACCGCAAAAACCGAACCGAAAAATCGAAAACTGAATTAAACCGAAATTCAAAAAACCGCAAACCGCAAAAGTCGAATTTTTTTATTGGATTGGATTGATTTTCGGATTCTATTAAAAACCAATCCAATCCAATCCAATCCAAACCGAACTTATATATACATATATTACTACTTATAAAATAATCATATATTTATACTTGTATACATATATATATATTTATAAAAACACCTATATTAATATATTTTTTATGATTTTATTATCTAATAACATGTTAATATTTCTATAAATATATCAAAATAAAACTAATTTTAAATTAATTTCATGTCTCATGTCATTTTTTTATATAATTTTATATTAATTTTAATAAATATAAGTTTTAATAAGAAAATGTTTACTATTACTTCATTATTTTATCAATTTTATCAAATATTTATTGTTGCTTTTAAAAGACCGAAAACCGATCCAATCCAATCTAATTTAAATTGGATCGGATTTTAAAAAGTATCAAAATCGATCGAATGATGAAATGATAAAACCGCAATGATCGGATTGGATTTTTTTGCCTTAAAACCGATCCAAATCGAACCGCGAACACCCCTAGAATTGAGTGTTTATTTAATATAAAATCATTTGCGGATTTTTAGATAAATTAATTATTTTTTTCATATTTGTCCTTCATTAATGTTTAACTTTTTTAATTCCCTATATATTGATGAGTGTGAATAATTAATTAAGTTTTACCAACATGCTCTACATTATTGGAAAGTGGCTTTTGGAGTCTTCCGCCATGTAACAATTATTGTCTCTAAAATATAGTGACTTTTAAATATGATATATTTGGAATACTATAATTTTTTTAAAGGACCAATACATTAAACAACTTTTTTTAAACTGTGTGATTTCCACAGCCCCACGAAAGGAATGATTTAAAACGCCCAATGCTAAAAGTCACTGGTGCACAGAAGAATTCAACAAAACACTCAATTCAATACCAACTCAATTGCATGAAGAGAGAATATTTCTTATTACTCAAAACGCGCATTGTCAGTATGCGCTATTCATTATGTAAAAGCGCAAACTCAACTCGCCATGTACAGGTTTAAAACGCATCCTTACTTTGCGCTTCATGAAGGCGCAGAATCAGTTTGTGACTTTGCTTTCCACCATGTCCAAAACCACACCACTAGTAGTAAATAGTTTTATCAAAACATTATTTTAGTAATTTTGATTTTTTTTACCCCCTGTTTGGTCAAAAAGCCCTCCATCGATGTCAGGTATATAAGTTCATGAAATGGATTGTGTACAACATTGAACAATAAGGTTTTTTGATCTTATACACTATTATATCATTAGAGTTTAGGCTTACTCTATTCTAAGTAATTCACCAAAAAAAAAATTACTCTATTATAAGTTCGTGTTAAAATTTATGTCATGAATTTATAAAATTTTAAAATAATTTTGATTTTAAAATCGTGTAAGCCTTTTGAAAGATATGGCGTCATGCTAAGTGTTTAATTATGTTCTACGTAATGAGGGAATTTTCAGCAACTTAGTTTCTATAAGTAAGTCTAAATAACGACATGAAACCTATCCCATAAATTAAAGGTTTGACTTTAGACTTAAAAGTTTAAAAACTATATACATGAATAATATTTTTTTATTTCCCAGGGGATCCCTACACCTGATAAATGTGAGACTAATCACCAGAAATACTGTAAAGGGTTTAAACCATGACAAAAAATCAGCAATTTAGCGGTGAATGAGTAACGTCGACCAGGCCGACGCAAAGTTGAATTTTATTTTATTTTTTACATTTTTTATGCTAATGGTAAAAGAAACATTTTTAATTGTTTTTTTATTTAGCGTAGGTTGACGCTAAAGGCAAAAAAAAATTTTAGAGTCGGTCTTCGTAAGGTTAGTGTCGGTCTGGCCGACACTAATTTCTTGTTATTTTTTCACTATATATATATATATATTATTTTGCACTATATATTTCAAGAAACAAACATAACGTAACGATAATGCTTCTTCTTGGTATCATGTAGGTTGCGGGTTCGATCCAAACAATTGATAAATATGGGGAAAAGGGATTTTTTTAAACATTACTAGTGACGGTCTGGTCGTTGCGAAAGGTCGTCGCTATGTTGTGACGACCATGGAACTAACGTCGGCCTTTAGCGACAGCCTGACCGTCACTACATAGCGTCGACCGTAAAATATCGCTGTTACTGCATTAATGACGAGATTTTTAGCGACGGCTGATAGGCCATCGCTAATTAAGAAACAGAGACGATTTTTCCCTTGTAGCGACGACTTTTGTCCGTCGCTAAAAACCGATTTTCTTGTAGTGAATGATGATTCCTTTCAACAATATTCTTTCTGTATACATTGATCCATGATCAAATTCAGGACCACAAGCATAAAGGATTCGAGCCCCTTTCACTTGGATCAATATATATTGAATAATATAAACATATTTTATATAAGTGTTTAATTATATTTTATCATCTTAATTATATATAAACATATTTTATATAAGCATTTAATTATATTTTATCATCTTAATTATTATAATATTTGAAGGTACGTGTAAGATAAAACAAAATATGATAAAATGATTATATATGGCAATGGCTATTTATCTATATAAAACCCATTCCATTGAAATTGTATAACTATTAAACTCTAGACTAAATATTGCGTCACTTTAATGTTGGGATGAATATATACGTGCCGTGAGTCATTGCATTAGGTCATAAAGAAACCAAATAAAATACTCTCATTCCTATTTATAAAGCACTATTTAAAAATTGAGTGTTTCTTTTTATAAGTTATTTATAGTTTTAATGAAATATTTATTATCATTTTTCTTATTTACTCTTATTAATTTAAGGTCTTTTCAATTATCAAATGATAGCAAAATTAATTAATGATATTAAATAAAGATAAAATTAGAAAAGTTAAATTATTTTTTAAAATTTTAATAAAATTAGCTAATTTTAACAACTTTTATTGGTCTATGTGATTTGATCAACCGTGTCTCATAAATAAGAATGAAAGGAGTACAAAATATGGAAGTATCATTACCCATATATGCATTTTCGTAATTGAGTTGCTAAAGAAACCATCATCTTGATTAATTTCTGCCTCTAAACTTAATATTGTTATAGAGAAGGTTGGTTAAGAAATCCATCTTTGTACATGGACACATTCCGTCCCATCAAAGAGGGAGCACTATGAGTTCTTTCTTTCTTCACTTTCTTGGCTCTTTTTTGTTAATCAATATTGTTAGTGGAACATTAGAAACGCTTTTTGAATCAAACCATATCTTAAAGGACAAAGGATGCCTATGTTGCGATGATGAAGGCACCTGTTGGATCATGCCTTTACAGTTTTGTAAAAGTTTTGTAAAGAAAGATTCAATTATTGAATGGTGCCGTATCATTTGGGATTCTAAGACAACGACTATTGGATTTGGATGGATAAAAACAAAGTAGAATCAGAACATTGTCCAAACGCGACTTGCCGTTTTAGAATAAGCTGCCTGGGCTGGGCTCTCAGTCTCTCACATCTTTTAATATTGAGATGGAATTGCTATTCTCACCATCCTTTTAACTATTCACACCATCTTTCTTTTTGTCTTTTTGCTATTTTCCTAAATTATCCTTTTCCTCCTCACTTTCTTCATCCCCTACCATTTCCTTCTTCGCCCCCTCCTCCCTCTTCCTTCTTCACAAAGATTTGCTTTGCCTGGTATCTAATTTTGGGTATCAAAATTTGAGTTTCCTGTTTGAATAGTGCACCAGAAATTTAATTTTCGGTATGAAAAAAAAATCCCAAATCGGTAATTAAATTTCCAAAATGTAAATTTTGTTTTTCCATACACAATTCAGAAAAATATGTACGTACTAAAAATTTAAATTTTGGTGTGAAAAATTATAAATCAATAATTGAATTTCCATTTGTTTACTGGAAATTCAATTCCCGGTACATAATTAAGAAAATTGTGTATCGGAAATTCAGTTTCTGGTAAGGATTTGGAGTTGTTTATGGAAACTGAGTTTTCGGTTTACAACACTGTTTTGCTATTTAATTAATAAAATATTACATAAGATAATAAATTATATATACTAAAATTATAAAATTATATATAATAAAATAATACATATTTAATTATTATAGAATATATAAAATTATAATATATATTATTGCATAATAAAATTATATATATATTTTTAATAATGTATAGTTTTATATGTAACATATTATATATATATATATTAATATTCTATATAAAATAAATTATATGTAATAAAATGATAAAAGTTTATAAAATTAATTTTATAAAAAAATTATAATTTATAATAAAATATACATATATATTACAAAATTATATATTTTATAACATATATAAATTTATTATTTTATAAGTTTATAATGAAATGATATATATATATAAATATTATTACATTATATATTATTTATTATTTTATCATACATAAAATTTAAAAAATTACAAAATATATATAATTTTATAATTTTATATAGACTAAACTAGCACATCGATCCTTGACTCTTGGGGGACCATGCAGTTTCATCCCTGACTTTTTAAAATAACACTTTAGTTCGTGACTTTATTAAAAACATGCATTTTAGTCCCTAAAGTGCATGTTTTTTAATAAATTGAATGACTAAAATGCATGTTTTTTTTAATAAAGGACTAAAATGCATGTTTTTAATAAAAATAAAGACTAAATTGCTATTTTAGAAAAGTCCGGGATGTAACATCCTAATAATTTCTAAAATAAATGAATAAATAAAATAAAATAAAAATTTATGTAGAAATAATAGTATTATTATTACCTTTATTATTATGTGTCAGAAACAATATTATTTATTTAAAAAGGGAGATGAGTGGGTCGGAGTAGGCCCAGTTAAATATTTAAATAGAGAGGGGTCATATATTTTACCCTAGCTTTCTTTCCTACGTCAGACAACCAAACTCTAGGGAGGAGAGAAACGACTCTACAAGGAGGAGGTGCCGAAGTGTAGATCATCGGAAAAGTTCTGCCATTCATCCTTGATCGTCACTCCTAAGGTACGGGGGGAAGGGGTGCAACTATATGTGTATGCTGGAGCGCTTGGGTAGTGAGGGCAACCCTAAGTCCCTCCAGGATCTCTAAATTTTGAAATCTGAACGGTGAATCATATGTTTTATGTTTAGAATTTGTTCTGTTTGATGCATAATGTTATGTTTCTTGATGAATTGAAAGTTGTGAACGAGATTGTCGAAAAGGAGTCGAATTAGGATTTAGCGGTGAGAACTCATAATTGACTAGATGTTAATTTTATAGTAATCCGTAGGAATAATTGATGATTTCATTAATTTTAGTCAGTAAAAACGAGTCTAAACAAGTTAGGAACTTAAAGATTTGAGTAGGGATTAATTGAAGAAGGGGTTTAAAAGGGGCAAAAAACACAGGTGCAGTCGCTCTCAAGTCGCTGGTAATCGATTACAGTAGTCTGTAATCGATTACAGGATCTTTCTGGGCAGAAGCGTGGTAATTGAACTTCTGGTAATCGATTACAGCCTCCTGGTAATCGATTACCAGGCCAAAAATTGAAGAAAATGCTTCTGGTAATCAATTACAGCTTTCTGGTAATCGATTACCAGGCCAAAAACTGGAGTAAATGCTTCTGGTAATCGATTATAGCCTTCTGGTAATGGATTACCAGGCCAAAACAGATGCTTCTGGTAATTGATTACAGCCTTCTGGTAATGGATTACCAGACCACCAGAGTCTCTGGTAATCGTTTACAGCCTTGTTGTAATCGATTACCAGGCCAAAAATTAGAGTAAATGCTTATGGTAATTGATTACAGCCTTCGGTAATCAATTACCAGGCCAAAAACTGAGATTTGAGTGTTATGTTTATGTGATGTTGTGATCATCTACTTATATGATGGGTGTTTATTTAATATATGAATCATTTTGTGGAATTGATTAGATTGAATTGGATGTACAGTGTGTATTAATTGTGGCATGAAGTATTGCTAGGTGATTACTCTATGTGATTGTGAGGTATCATGTGTGATTTGGATGTGATGAGATAAATGTGAATGTGAATGTGAATGTTCTATGTGTATAATATTCATGATGTGATGTGGAATGATTAGAGTAGAGGAGATTGTATGAGAGATATGTGAAGTGATGATGATGCATTGAGCATGAGCATATGATGTATGAGACACATGAGATGCATGAGAAGTCAGATGTGGCTAAAAATATCCTGGCCTTAAGAAGGGGCGATGAATAGGGTGGACCATGATGGGGGACATTCGATGCATGGCCCCAAGAGGGGGTGTTTTACAATGCGACTCACCAGCCCATAAGAGGTGGGTAACGGTGGGAGGGAGCGCCCATTGGGCGTTTAATGGTAGGGCCATTATTGGTAACAACTAAGGGAATTGATGAGGTGCGCCCATTGGGCGGAGTTCCAAATCATGACTCTTAGGAGAGATGTTGTACATGTGCATAGTGTGAGCATACATATTATCTTGTGATTGTACGATAAGTGTGAAATTATATTTGTGTGAACCTAATGTGTGGAATGTATAGTGTGTGGATTGAGATAAATGATGTTGTGTATGGTGATGGGTGGGAACAAGGGTGGCCTTCTATAGTGCATATATATGTCTGTATTCCATTCCTCACCGTACTCTCTCTGGTGGTTTTCTTAGGTAATGAAGAGGGCACTCAAAGTGCTGAATTTTGAAGGGACAGGGTCTCGCTCTGATATGTGTGACATCGGGGCTTAGTATCTAAGAGCTTAAATTTCTTTTATTTTGTTATTTAAAGATTTAGAAAAATTATTCCTAAGGACCTTATATGGCCAAGTTATTTTATTGTTATGTTGGTAATTAAATTCTTGAAAACCTTAGTTATATTCTTTTATGGAGACAACTTGGATTTTGAGTGATTATTTGTTAAAGGGAGGATTTTGTGAACTTTTTACCTCAGAGTTAATTGTAGTTTGCATTATAATTTAACTTAGTATCTATTTTATTATTTGGGGTAGAAGGGTGTCACACGGGACGAAACTGCATGGTCCCAAGAGTTAGGGACTGATGTGCTAGTTTAGTCTTTTATATATGTTATAAAATATTATAATTTTATAAATAATATAATATATAATATATAATATATTTTTTATATAATATATATAACTTTATATAATTATGTCATTTATTTATAATATATAATTTTATTATAAAAATTTATAGAATTATAAAACTATATAAAATTAAATTATATAGAATAAAGGTGTTGGGTGGGTGATGGGAGCGCAGGAGTGTATTGTATAGGGATGTCAACGGGCGGGACGTATATTACTCGTATCTATACACACTAAAATTAATGGGTATCCACCCGGGTAGCGGGTATCAACGGGTATCTATTAATATTTAAAAATTAAAATTTTATAAAAATAAATAGAGAAAAGGTTATATATAATATATTATATTATCATATTATATTAATATTATATATATAAATTATCATTATATAACACTATCACGACATTACGTGTTAATATATTAAAAATATCATAAAATAATATAAAGCAGACTATATCTCATCATAAAATAATAAAAAAAATCATAATATTAAAATATATTTTGATGAGTAATGGTGTTAATGGGCCCAACTCATACTAGTACCCATGGGACGGGTAGTATAATATTAATCCCCACCCTTTGCGGGTATATCCACAGGTATCCACATATACGAGGGAAGGGAAAAAGGTGGAGAGAGAAAGGGTAAGGAAGAAAAGTAAAAAAAAAACTAAGTATGGTATGAATAGCAGAAAGGGGTGGTGTGAATAGAAATTTCCGAAGAATATGTTGTAGAATTGTAGTTGAGACTTGGGCCCATTAGTAATTTAGCGTCATCAAAACAGTAATTTCCCATACCCTAATTTTTTTTGGTCAAACATACCCTAATTCATGGATCAGTTGCATATCTATGATGCCCAAGCCCAAATCATTCTAAGTTAAATACAGTTGGCCCAATGTTTTTATTATTTGTCTACTGAGCTCCTTCTATCCGCCACGATTCACCTCTAAACCATTTAGCATCTTCCATCATAACGATGAACCTCTAAACAATGGCTCAAGTTTGAGAATGGACAAGTTACAAAAAATATATGGATTAAAAACAATAATAACAAACAAACTACATAAACTTCACTTGACTTTTGGGGCTCCAATTTTCCCTTTTAAAAAATTTTTACAAAATTATTAACCGAAGGAGATTGAAGATGAAAATCTATATAACAAAACATCATGTCATTTTTTGTAATTACACCAAACATGATTTAAAAACATGTCATTCAAATAATGTTTTTTTTTCTTAAATTCATATTTATAATAAATTATTTAAATATAAAATCACATTTATATAGACTTAAATTCACTAAAAATCATGTCCATCCATACTCAAGTTTCTTAATTATGTAGGGTGTTTGATTCGGCGTTTATATCACTTTTGAAGTTCACACTAGACTAAAAGCTATTATAACTCGTGTTGAATAAAAGGCGCATTGGTTGGTTTTTCACCACAGATCTAGACACGCGGGTAATAGTTGAAGATATAAATATAGTTTTTGTATGTAATAATCGACTAATCGTATTAGAGAATATCCATATTTGGGATATGCTATAGTTTAAAGTAAGGTTTGTTTTATAGTTAAGAACGCGTTAAAAAACATTTGGACCAAAGCAATACAATTGCTGCTTTTAGAAAAGGTAATTTCAAGGTGCATAAATCCTCAAGGTCATCATTATACTGTAGTGATGGAATAGATTCCTAACAATATTTTTTTTTATTTATAAATACAAATGAATGTTTTGCAACATGGGTAAACAAGTGAAAGAAAAATTCTAACAAATCCAGAATGCCTCGAGGAATAAAATACTGGATGTTGCACCTACTAAAAATAAAATTGTATGCCCTACCAAAAAATATATATATAATTGCAGTATTCTTTGGCCATGAAGATATATTATATTTTAATGCTTTCTAAACAAAATAGTATGTCGCTAGCTATTGAGAAATTTGGACTGAATTATAGAATGGGGACCCCCTTTTATTTTCTTGCCCCAAAATAAGAGCTGGCAAAGATCCAATGTAAAGCCACATACATGCTGACAAGCAATGGTCACAGCCAAATTATCAAAGTTGTGTTTCCTGTATTTTCTGTGACCTTGTCCCTTTTAGCAGTCTGTGCCCCATAACCTTTTTGAACTGTTATTGACACTGTGACCATTAATCTATATAATGGTAGATGTAATTTCCAATCTCATGACTTGTCCTTTTTCTTGCCCTCTTTCTTTATTCATGTGAATTTCTACGTTACGTTGCTTTTGCAGCAATAGGAAGGTAACCTGTCTTAATCTCTTGTGTATTAGCTTATTCAGTGACCTCCATTTAACTACATTGTCATGTTCTGTAATTATAAGACAAAATAGTTCACTCACTAGTAGCAATTATATGCCATACTTAATATTAATTGCTTTTAGCTAGATAGTATGCTAATTAATTGGTTTTAATTACCATAAAGATTAGTCCAATAATAGTGACGGGGATTTGATTAGCTTTTTAATTTTATGCATCCTCAAATAATTCTGATTCTGGCAGAGACAGGGGACATCAAAAACTTATTGCACCCCCCAAAGTAAAAGTAACAATACAAAAAAAAAAAAAAGAGCAGGTTTTTAGCAAGGAGCTGCTTTTCACCTTTTATTAGTGGTTACAGAAAAGTCCTTCTGTTCCTACTCCTAATGTCAGCTAGACAACCATCTAAAGTGATTCCAGAAAGCCATGCCCATGAACATGTACAACACTAGTCAGCTTCTAAACATGGTACGACCAATTGGACCCCTCTCCACTCTTTTGACTTTTTTATCTTATTGGTTGGCAAATCCAAAGCAAATTTTGTTTTTTGGATTTATTGATGAATCATCATCATTCACTGCTTCATTTACTGCCACCAAACATAGTATATATCTCAAATGTTATTATTCCTCAATTACCATGTGATTATGGAGATGATGGCTGATAATAATGGTTAGGTGCATATGTGCTGTATTGGCTACCCATAACTGGTACAACTGACCAATTATAGAAATGAAAAATAATCTTGATTCTTTATTAGCATAGTTTGGTAGTTAGCTTATTCACCTAATTGGGTTACATATGCAAATCTAATTGGTTAGTGAGTAATTATTCTCTCGCCAGTCAATATAAATCATGTATTTAATAAAAAGAATACTTTAAAAATAAAAAGTATTTAATAAAATAAAAAATACTTAAAACAATAAAGAAAAGAGAGATGGTGAAAATCAAGGATAAGGGTTAGTGATCACTGATGAGGACAATGATTTTGGATATGCACGACGATCCAACTGCGTCAACAAATCAGTCCCCACCAACAAAAGCTTTAAACGAGAAAGAAAAATGGTTCACTTTATATGTGGAAGAGGAAGACGTGGATCACTAACCATTACGAATTGCACGTCTTGTGCGTACTATATGTAAGTGGGGTAGTATATATAAGTACTTCACCGTTTTCCAGCATATACATAATACATATATAGAATCCTAATATATATAAAGGCCAAGAAAAAGTACTGAGTAACCACTTCTCGCATTTTAGAATTATGAAACATTTTAACTTGTACCTAAACAAAATATCAACTTCCCCCATCATGACGTGGATGTTCTCGGCTCAAACAGGATTGCCTCCCGTGGAGAATACTTATAGTTAAATAAAAAAAAACTAAACATCAACTTGGTGTATTGATCATTTTCAAATTTTCAGCTACATTGTACTTCAGAGGCTTTTTCTAGTAGTAGCATGAGTTTGCACCCTTCATAAGGATCTAGGTATGAAATAGTTATAATTTTGCTATAAAATAGCTGCAGAAATCCATAACTCTTTTTTAATTAATTGATAATTAAATTAGAGTTTAATATATATATATATATATATGTATGTATGTATGTATAGGGAGTGTATCACATGAGAATAGTATTTTTATGTGAGAATGATAAGAATATTTTGTAGTCATCAGATTTAAATAGAGGGTTGAGATTAAAACAACTCACTTAAAGATATGATGTGTCTCCTTCACCGTTACTTACCACCACCGCTGCTGCCGCCACCGTCGCCACCGCCACCACCACCACCACCACCAGCGGGTGGTGGTGGTGGCAGTGGTGGCGATGACAGTGGTGGTGGTGGCGGCGACAACAGTGGGGCGGCGGCGGTGGTAAGTAACAGTGAAGGAGACACATGATATTTTTAAGTGAGTTGTTTTAATCTCAACCCTCTATTTAAATCTGATGGCTACAAAATATTCGTATCATTCTCACATAAAAACACCATTCTCATGTGATACGCTCCCTATATGTGTGTGTGTGTATATATATATATATATATATTTTCAGTATAAAGAAGTTTTATATATACATTCAATGATATGTTCTCACATCATTTATTGAATTTAATAACATATGAGGTGTCACATTAATTAAATAATGTGGCGACACACCATTGAATTTTAGTGTAAAACTTTTTGTTAATGTATATCAATTAAATATATTAAATTATGGTGTTTAATCATTTTATTGTAAAAATAGCTATGAATGAATAAAAGTTAACAACTTCAGTTATAATAGCTACGAACGAATAGCTAACTTTAGTTTGACTTTAGTTAGTTATAATAGTTTTACTTTACTGGTTAATGTGTTATATAACCTATAACTAAGGGCCCGTTTGGGGGTGGTTTCCAGTTTCTAATTTTGAAAATTTTAAAAATTAAAACTAGTTTTTAGTTTCGAAAATTTTAAAATTAAAAACCGGTTTTCAGTTTCAGTTTTATATATGGTTTCCAGTTTCATTTTTTTTAATATCGATTTTCAGTTCTATGCATTACAAAAATAATTCTCTCTCCTCTCTCTCTCCTCCGTTCCTCTCTCCTTTGTTTCTCTCATGTTTCTCTCTCCTATCCCCTATGTTTCTCTCTCCTCTCTCTCCTCTTCACTCTGTTTCTCTATTGTCTCTCTCTCCTCGCTCTCTCTCTCTCCTCTCTCCTCTATTTCTATCCTATTTCTCTTGTAGGAACACAGGGAAACACTAGAAGGGGGGGTTGAATAGTGTTTCTAAATATTTTAGAAAGCTTTTCGTAAACAGGTGTTAAAAACACGATTTCAGACAGGCTTTTAAGGGGTTGTCTGAAGTTTTCAGACGGCTTGTAAAAACTGATTTTAAAAGATGTTTTGTGCCTTTATAAAATATCAGATTAATTATTCTGACCCCTTGATTAGTATAAAAAGAATTGATAAGAGATAAGCGTAAGAAAACTTAGCCAAGGAATTTATCCTGGTTCACTCACTACCACTGTGAGCTACGTCCAGTCCCAATGCCAACTAGCAATTGGATTTTCTCTTAATCTTTCAAGATTACAAGTATTCTTTTACAGTCAAGCCTCTTCAGGCTCTACAACCAAGTATTCTTTTACAGTCAAGCCTCTCCAGGCTCAAACCAACAAGTATTCTTTTTCAGACAAGCCTCTCCAGGCTCTACAACCAAGTATTCTTTTACAGACAAGCCTATCTAGGCTCAACAAACAAATACAGAGAAGATAAAATGCTTAAGCTTACAAACTATATCAGTCTTGAAGCTTAAACAATTACAAATGTACAGAAAAACTGAGGTATGCTCAGGATAATACAATATGTGTACAAAGATAAAGATTATCAGAGTTGTTTGCAGCGAAAAACTTGCAAAGTTTTTGTTCTTTTTCACAAAAATTCTTCTCACTTGATGATCTTCAAAGGAGGGGTATTTATACCCAATCTTCAATCTGTTGAAATACCACCGTTTAGAGATAGCATTAAATGCTATTTAATCCGTTGTGAGACATGTTTCTGAGAGCTCTGATATTTCTGACACGGTACAAGGTTGCTCCTGCCATAAAGCTGCTACAAATGTTGCTGCAGAGGCTGCGTTGCAGAGATTTCCTCCGTGGTGCATGAAATTCAAAAACACCAAGAAAGGTCTCTGTGTTCCTTGCTATAAACGTGTTTGAAAAGGTACGTGCAGCAGAGGTTCAGAAAAGTCTTCACAAACTTCAGCAAAGGGTGCCACGTCATAAATGAGACTTCAGACGACTTCAACACTTCAGACTAGAGGTGCCACGTCATCAAAAGACTTCAGACGGCACTGATACTTCAGACGGGTTGAACTACTTCAGACAGCTTCAACTTTTTAGACGAGTTCTGCTTCTTCAGACAGCTTCAACACTTAGTCTTTTTATGTAGGCTCATAGTGACTCTTTGCTGAAATCATAGATAAAACATTAAAGCATATGTGTATCTATGATAAATACTTTAAGTCAAATTTGTCAACCATTAAAACTTGGGAATCTAGTTGTCTTAAAACATCATAAACAACCTTATGATATTTTTGAGACTCAACATTCTCCCCCTTTTTAATGATGACAAATTTGGTTAAAATATACAAATCTGTAATCAGTTTTTGAGTATAAGATAGCTCCCCCTGAGATAGAAATATCCTTTAACAGTTTCTGTTCAGGTTCTGTAACAGATTATTACTTATGTACTCAAAAGCTTATATACTCCCCTTGAGTCCTGTAATCACTTCAGATTTTGTTAGTTTTAATACTCCCCCTTTTGTCATCAATCAAAAGGGAGTATAAGAGCAAAACAGTAACAGAGCAATATATTCAGATAAAACATATATATCAGAGCACAATTAATCAACTCAAAATATGAGATAAGCCACTGATTGTATTGAATGAATGTTCAGATAAAGAATTAGACAATCAGACACTTGTCATAAACATGAAAATAAGCAAAGACAATGGCTAAATTAACAGTTTAATCCTTCTTCTTCAGCAAGGCCTCGGTCAGAAAGGAAATCAAGTCTTCCTTGGCCTTGTCTATTGCTGCTTCCACTGAGGTTTTCAATTCTTGCTGACCAGATCTGATAAGCTGCTGTTCTTGAAGAATTTGCTCTTCTGATAGCAATTAGATGCTTAGTCCTCTTCTCTTGATCAGCATACTTCTTTTCAAGCTTCTTAACTTTGGTCTTCAGCTTCAGATTTTCCTCAGACAAGTCTTGCTCAGATTCATAGAAGATTAGCTGGATGTAGGGGCAAACAAATCTAAGCACTCCAAAGCCTGGCTCCAATATGTATTCAGAAGGTTTGAACACAGGGCAAAAGAAGGTGCCAATGGGGTTCAGTACTACCCAGTCTTCATTAAAAGAGTCAGCAGGTGGGGGAAAGTGATCTCTCAGATAGTGATATTTGACATTGGTTGACTTTCCAAGTTCAACTTCAGAATCAACATCAGGACCAGTTGATCCCGAAGAAGATCCAACATCTTCTCTGATCTTCCAGTAAGAGGACCACATCCAATCTTGAAGTAGTTGATCCAGGCCTCCTCCTTGGTTTCTGATGAACTCTGGTAAAGATTCTCACTCTGATGGACTCATCATTTCAGACAGAGGTGCAGATGCAGAATAAACTTTAACTTCTTTGAATTTCTCACCCTGACCTTCCTTTAAGAGATACCTAGGAACTATTCTATCAGGTTTTACCAAGATTTTAGTGGTTGGCCTGATTGAACAAGTTCTAGGAGGCTGTAGCCTCTCATCCCAACTCCCTTGTGCAGATCCCTCTGAAACAGCTAAGACTCAGTGTTCAGCTGCCTCACAAAACTCCATTCATCATTATTCAGCCTGAGGGAATCATCTGAGAATGGATTGATGGGAGCCCAAGTATGTGCAGGTGGGACAACACCCTTCCTGGTCTTTTCTAATCCTCCTGAAAGAGCACTGTATTGGTTTCTAACTTCAGCAACAATTTTTCTGATTAAGCCATGATGCAAGGATACAACAGGTGCTGGTCTGAAATACTGTAGCTCTTCAGACAGGTTGCCAAACTTAGGCAATGAACAAGGATCAGAAGGAAGGAGAGATAACTGTAGAGCATCAACAAGCACTTGCTCTTCTTCAGCAGGGATCTCTTCTTGTTGTGAAGGTGGAGGAGATAAAGGTGGTGAGGGTATAAGTGGTGGTGGTGAAGATGGTGATGGTAGTTGAGATTGAGGAGGTGAAGGTTCAGAAGGTTGGATTACTTGAGGTGATGGGGGATCAGATGGTTGATTTTCTGAGGGTTGTGGTGAGGTAGGTTCAGAGGGTTCAAAAGGTTGATTTTCTGTTTGTGGAGGTGGTGATGGTTGTGATAGAGGTGAAGATGGTTGCTTTTCAGGTGATAGGGGTTTTGGTGAAGGTTGTGGTAAAGGTTGAGATGTTGGTTGAGGGGATGGTTGAGAGGGTTGCTGAGGTGTTTGTTTTTCTGGTGAGGAGGGTGGTGAAGGAGTGACATTATCAAATCTCACCTTAATTCTCTTGTAGGGAGGCTTGGTTACCTCAGATTCTTTTGCCTTTGCTTCCTTCTCTTCCTTCCCCCTTTGTGCATGTTTTTCTTCCCTTTTTCTTTTAAAATACTCATGTGCCTTGGCATAATTTTGGTATTTCCCAGCCATATCCTCTGCTTCCAGCTGAGAGGCAATACTTCTAGTCACCCTAGGTTCAGGTGCAGTCTGAAGTAGCTTGCTTTTGGTCCTCCTTCTCTGAGGTTCACTTGACCTCTTCCTTTTCTTTGCTCTCTCAGCTATGGTTGCTTGCCTATCATCTTCAGCATAGGCCAATTGTGAAGCAATAGCAAGAGCTCTATCAGTCTTCTCTTGCTCTGCTTTCTTCTCCAGCTCCAAAGCAGTAGCCAATGCTGCCACCTGAATGAGTTCAGGATCAGATGGGCAAGCAGCCAATGGCTCAGCTACAACTGCATCAGTTTCATCTGCCTCTTGAGCCTGTCCTTCCTTTTTAGAAGTAGGCTGTGGAGTCTGTACATGTTCAGACAACTGACCCACAATTTCAGATGGCCTTTGTGATGCCTTCTAAACAGGTTCAGACACTTGACTCTGCACAGATGCAGATGCTACCTTAGCAGCACTCCTCACAGGTAGCTTCTTCAATTTTGCTTGAGGAGAGGGTTTTGATGGCTTGAACTCATGCCTCTTTATGTCTCCTCTGAGTTCATTCTCAAGAACCTCCATTGTTGTCTTCCTTCTAGCAGCTTTCTCAAGAAGAAGGCTCTCCTTCATGAACGGAGAGGGAGGTCTTGGAGTCAGCTTCACTCCCATGCTCTTGAGGTTTGATTCACCAAACAGAGGTTGTGAAAGGCGATCAAAAAGCCTCTCAATGGGGACTTTGAAATGCAGCAAGATCTTGGTGATGATGGTATTGTGAGGGAAGCTCCCAGCAAAGTCTCTGAGACGCTTCTGCATGTGGTACATTATGATGTTGGGGAGGTTCACCTTCTTCTTCTGCAGTAGGTGAATCGGACAAAATCTCTCCAACTCAGAAACATGGTTTCTGCTTCCACTCTTAGGGATTACAGAGCACCCTAAGATGGCATGCAAAACCCTAGCCTTGTCTGACATATGCTTTGCATCCAAGCTTACTGGTTCAGAGGTGCCATACAGAAACTCTGTGAACTGCTTCTGTCCACCATTTCTTGCTTCCCAGCCAGGAGTGAATACAGCTCCTTCAGTCCTGACCTCACAGATGTGAGCAAGGATATCTTCATCAACAAAGACAGGGACACCACGTACTGTGGCCTTGATGCTAGTGTAGATACCCTGAGGATTGGGTATTCCTCTGGCAGTAGCCCAGAAATCCAGCACACTCTGCTCATGCCACTGTGTCAAGTTGTGGTTGAAATACGGAGTCCACCCAGCTGCATCGAACTCAGCAAATAAGTTCATTCCCAGAGATTGAAGATCCTCCAGGACTACACCCTTAGTCTTCACGATGTTGCTTCCAACAGATTTCTTAGGTGCCATTGAAGAGTTCTCTGAAGAACTTGAGAGAGAAAAAAAATTTGCTTGTAGAAGAAGGATCTCAAGAGGTGAATACAAAATAGTGAACGGTGAAGTTCTCTGACCCACTAGCTTCTGTATTTATAGACCCATGAAGTAATGATGGCATGTATTGGCTGCGCAGACATAGGAAAACATGTGAAGTGGAAGAGACAAAATAAATGGAATTAAACCGTCTCAGAAAGCCACGTCATTTGTTTACTTCAGACAAGTGACAGATTTCAGACACCCATATAGATTTTAGACAAACCAAAATTTCAGACAAGTCACTTGTTTCAGACAAGCTGAAATTTCAGACACATCATTTTCAACAGATCATATCACACACAATCAAAATGCATGTATGTTCAGATTATTTCTAATGAACTTAAATCTATCTTCAGTCAGAGGTTTTGTGAATATATTAGCCCATTGATGCTCTGTATCAATAAACTGAATATCAAAAACACCTTTCTGAACATAGTCTCTAATGAAATGATGTTTTATTTCTATATGTTTAGCCCTAGAATGTTGAATGGGATTTTTAGACAAATTAATAGCACTTGTATTATCACACAAAACGGGTATAGCAGATATAGTAATGTTAAAATCTTCTAACTGATACTTCACCCATAACAGTTGTGAGCAACAACTGGCTGCTGAGATGTATTCTGCTTCAGCTGTTGATAAGGCAATTGTCCTTTGCCTTTTGCTTGACCAGCTAATCATATTTTCTCCAAAGAAATGACATCCACCACTAGTGCTTTTTCTTTCAATTCTGTCTCCAGCAAAATCAGCATCACAGTAACCTATTAACCTGCAATCCTTACTTTTCTTATAACACAGACCAAGATTAGTAGTACCTTTAAGATATCTAAAAATTCTTTTTACAGCTTTGTAGTGAGTACTCCTTGGATCAGATTGAAATCTAGCACACAGACATACACTGAACATTATGTCAGGTCTGCTTGCTGTTAGATATAATAATGATCCAATCATTCCTCTATACAAAGTTTTATTCATTGGTTCTTCCTTCTCATCTTTATTTAAAGATGCAGAGGGATGCATTGGAGTTGACATAGGTTTGCAATCATGTAAGTTAAACTTCTTAAGCATTTCCTTTGTATATTTTTCTTGATGGATCCATATACAGTCAGAATCTTGCTTAATCTGAAGTCCTAAGAAAAATTTTAGTTCACCCATTAAATTCATTTCAAACTCTGATTGCATTAACTCTGAAAACTCCTTGCATAATGAAGAGTCAGTTGAACCAAAGATAATGTCATCAACATATATCTGAACAAGTATAAGATCTTTGTTAGACTGTTTTCTAAAAAGAGTTGTATCCGCTTTTCCTCTTTCAAAACCATTTGAGATTAGAAAATTGCTCAATCTGTCATACCAAGCTCTTGGGACTTGTTTCAGACCATAGAGAGCCTTTTTGAGTTTGAAAACATGTTCAGGAAAAGCAATATCTTCAAAACCAGGGGGTTGTCTAACAAAGACTTCTTCTTCAATGAGACCATTGAGGAAGACACTTTTAACATCCATTTGATATAGCTTGATGCCATTATTTACAGCATAAGATAAAAGAATTCTAATTGCTTCTAACTTGGCCACCGAGGCAAAGGTTTCAGTGAAGTCAATACCTTCTTGCTGGTTGTATCCTTGAGCAACTAATCTTGCCTTGTTTCTGACCACCTTTCCTTCTTCAGACAACTTGTTTCTGAACACCCATTTGGTTCCAATAATAGTTTTCCCATGGGGTTTAGGAACAAGGGTCCAGACATCACTCCTAGCAAACAGATTCAGCTCTTCTTGCATGGCTAGGATCCACCCTTCATCATGCAGAGCTTCATCAATGTTCTTTGGCTCTATTTCAGACAGGAGAGCAAGAGAATTCAGATTCTTGAATTTTGATCTTGTCTTAACTCCTTCTGAAGTGCTGCCAATGATTTTCTCTTTAGGATGATGTGATTTGTATCTCCAATCAGGTTTCTGAGGAGGTATCAAATCTGTTTGTTCTGTCTGAGACTCAACATTTGTCTGAAGAGGTTTAGTAACAGTAGGTACTTCAGACAGATGCTCATCCTTCAAGCTGCTGTGGTCATTCAGCTCCATTCCTGCAAAATCATCCTCTAGATCTGATAGTTCCCTATCAGTCTCTTTGTTATCATTGAATTTAACATGAATAGTTTCTTCAACAGTTAAAGTTCTAGAGTTATACACTCTATAGGCTTTAGATGTTTCAGAATATCCAATGAAAAATCCTATATCAGACTTTGCATCAAATTTTCCAAGATCATCCTTGGTGTTGAGTATAAAACATTCACAACCAAAGGTGTGGAAATATGATATGTTGGGTTTTCTTCCTTTCCACAGTTCATAGGGAGTCTTTTTCAGAATTGGTCTTACCAATATTCTGTTTTGAAGGTAACATGTTGTGCTAACAGCTTCTGCCCAGAAGGATCTTGGTAAGCTGCATGAGTTGAGCATGGTCCTTGCCATCTCTCGCAAACTTCTGTTCTTTCTCTCAACAACCCCATTCTGTTGAGGTGTTCTAGCCACAGAGAAATTGTGTGAGATCCCATTCTCATCACAGAACATTTGAAAGTTTGCATTCTCAAACTCTCCACCATGATCACTTTTGATAACAGAAATACAAAATCCTTTCTCATTCTGTACCTTCTTGCAGAATATTGTGAAATTCCTAAAAGTCTCATCCTTGCTTCTTAGGAATAACACCCATGTAAATCTAGAATAGTCATCAACAATGACCAAACCATATTTCTTACCACTAAGACTTTCTGTTCTAATAGGACCAAACAAGTCAATGTGTAAAAGTTCTAGTGGTCTGCTAGTTGAAACAACATCCTTACTCTTAAAAGAGTGTCTTGTTTGTTTCCCTTTCAGACAGCTTTCACATAAAATGTCAGATTTGTATGAAAGCTTGGGCAATCCCTTAACAAGATTGTGTTTTGCTAACCTTGAGATTAATCTCAAGCTAGCATGCCCAAGTCTTTGATGCCAAATCTGTTTTTCATCTTCAACAGAAATGAAACATTTTACATTTTGACTTGCTAGATCCTCTAGATCAATTTTGTACACATTGTTGTGTCTCTTAGCAGTAAAGAGGGTTTGATCAGAGGAGTCTTTGACTATGCATCCTTCCTTAGTAAAGGATACCACATAACCACTGTCACATAATGGACTTATGCTCAGTAAATTATGCTGAAGTCCCTCCACTAGGAGTACATTTTTAATAAGGGATGAAGGAGATATACCTACAATCCCTATTCCAGTGATCTTCCCTTGCTGATTCCACCAAAGGTGACCACTCCACCAGCTCTAGGTCTAAGGTTTTGGAACAAAGACCTTTCTCCTGTCACGTGTCGCGAGCACCCATTGTCCAGGTACCATTTGTGGGGTCTCCTTTGTCCTATTAAACACATCTGCAACAGGAATAATTAAGTTTTTAGGTACCCATATTCTTTTGGGTCCTTTCTTGTTAGCTTTGGGCCTTGTTTTTCTCTTGTGTTTGCACTGAGCCACATTGTGTCCAGGCTTACCGCAGTGAGAACACCCAGTAACCTTTTTTTTGCCTTTAGAAAAATTTAAGACAGTAGGAGGTTCAGACATGTTATGATCATAAAAGCCTAGTCCACTTTTGTCAAGGGAATGCCTTTGATTTCCAAGCATTATATTCAGATTTTTAGTTCCTTTGACAAATTTGGCCAGATCTTTTGTCAGTTCCACAACCTGCTTCTGAAGTTTCTCATTCTCTTCAGACACAGCTTGTGAACTGCAGTTTTCAGTCTCAAGAATTTTTTCCTTGAACATAATATGTTCTATCTCAAGTGCCTCATATTTGTTACACATTTCTGTGTGGGCTTTGGATATATTCTTATACTCTTGGAAAAGTTCCTTGGAACTTTCCACCAGATCATCATACATTTCTTGTAGAGTAAGAGGAAATACCTCAGCTTCAGAGCTGTCTGAAGATGGTAGACTAGCCGTGAGACACATATTTGCCTCTTCTGAAGTGTCTTCTTCTTCTTCTGAGGTTGATTCATCAAGGTCTTCCCATGTTGACATAAGACCTTTCTTCTTTTTGAAAAACTTCTTCTTGAAGTTGTTTTTCTTCAGTCTTGGGCAATCAGCCTTCATATGCCCTGGTTGCTTACATTCAAAGCAAATAATTTTATCAGTGTTAGACTCTTTACCTGTCTTACCTGATTTGGATGATGAAGGTTGGTTCTTTCTGAACTTTCCTCTGTTCTGCAACATTCTCTTGATCTTTCTGCTTAAAAGAGCAAGATCATTGTCATCTTCTGAGCTATCTTCAGTATCTTCATCTGCTTTTGAAGTTTCCTCAGCTTGCATAGCCTTCATGCTGTCATGCCTAGACTGTTTGGCCTTGGAGTTTAGAGCTAGAGACTTCTTCTTGTTGTCATCTTCTCCAAGCTCAAGCTCATGGACTTTGAGAGATCCCAACAGTTCTTCCATTCTTAGAGAGTTCAAATCTCTTGCCTCTTGAATGGCAGTGACTTTGGGTCTCCAAGACTTAGGTAGACTTCTTAGAATCTTCCTGTTGTTGTCTCCAGATTCATAGGTTCTTCCTAAGGACCTGAGTTCATTGGTTATGGTCTGAAACCTCCTAAACATTTGGTCAATGGTTTCAGTTTCTTCCATCTTAAACATCTCATACTGATGTATAAGCATGCTGATTTTGGATTGCTTGACAGTTTCAGTCCCTTCATGGGCTGCTGCAAGAGTATCCCAAATCTCCTTGGCAGAAGTGCATCCATGGACCTTCTCATATTTTGATTTATTCAAGGAACATATCAGATAGAGTTTGGCTTTAGCGTTCATTTGGACTCTAGTCTTCTGCTCCAAGGTCCATTCAGTCTTAGGTATAGGCACACCATTTTGCATAGGCACATAGTCTCCATCAGTGACCACATCCCAAACATCAATGTTGTTGCTCTCAATGAACAACTTCATACGATCTCTCAAGTAGTGGTAATCCACTCCATTGAATGCTGGGGGTCTTGTGATAGAGGCTCCTTCTGTGATGTATTGCCTGTTGCTGTTAGAAGCTTCCATTTGGATCTTTCAGTCCTCAAACACTTGTTAGGTGCTTCAACCCTGAGTAGAGCTCTGGTACCAACTGTAGGAACACAGGGAAACACTAGAAGGGGGGTTGAATAGTGTTTCTAAATATTTTAGAAAGCTTTTCGCAAATAGGTGTTAAAAACACGATTTCAGACAGGCTTTTAAGGGGCTGTCTGAAGTTTTCAGAAGGCTTGTAAAAACTGATTTTAAAAGATGTTTTGTGCCTTTATAAAATATCAGATTAATTATTCTGACCCCTTGATTAGTATAAAAAGAATTGATAAGAGATAAGGGTAAGAAAACTTAGCCAAGGAATTTATCCTGGTTCACTCACTACCACTGTGAGCTACGTCCAGTCCCAATGCCAACTAGCAATTGAATTTTCTCTTAATCTTTCAAGATTACAAGTATTCTTTTACAGTCAAGCCTCTTCAGGCTCTACAACCAAGTATTCTTTTACAGTCAAGCCTCTCCAGGCTCAAACCAACAAGTATTCTTTTTCAGACAAGCCTCTCCAGGCTCTACAACCAAGTATTCTTTTACAGACAAGCCTCTCCAGGCTCAACAAACAAATACAGAGAAGATAAAATGCTTAAGCTTGCAAACTATATCAGTCTTGAAGCTTAAACAATTACAAATGTACAGAAAAACTGAGGTATGCTCAGGATAATACAATATGTGTACAAAGATAAAGATTATCAGAGTTGTTGCAGCGAAAGACTTGCAAAGTTTTTGTTCTTTTTCACAAAAATTCTTCTCACTTGATGGTCTTCAAAGGAGGGGTATTTATACCCAATCTTCAATCCGTTGAAATACCACCATTTAGAGATAGCATTAAATGCTATTTAATCCGTTGTGAGACATGTTTCTGAGAGCTCTGATATTTCTGACACGGTACAAGGTTGCTCCTGCCATAAAGCTGCTACAAATGTTGCTGCAGAGGCTGCGTTGCAGAGATTTCCTCCGTGGTGTATGAAATTCAAAAACACCAGGAAAGGTCTCTGTGTTCCTTGCTTTAAACGTGTTTGAAAAGGTACGTGTAGCAGAGGTTCAGAAAAGTCTTCACAAACTTCAGCAAAGGGTGCCACGTCATAAATGAGACTTCAGACGACTTCAACACTTCAGACTAGAGGTGCCACGTCATCAAAAGACTTCAGACGGCACTGATACTTCAGACGGGTTGAACTACTTCGGACAGCTTCAACTCTTCAGACAAGTTCTGCTTCTTCAGACAACTTCAACACTTAGTCTTTTTATGTAGGCTCATAGTGACTTTTTGCTGAAATCATAGATAAAACATTAAAGCATATGTGTATCTATGATAAATACTTTAAGTCAAATTTGTCAACCATTAAAACTTGGGAATCTAGTTGTCTTAAAACATCATAAACAACCTTATGATATTTTTGAGACTCAACATCTCTCTCCTCTACTTCTCTATTATTTCTCTCTCCTCTCTCCTCTGTTTCTCTACTACTTCTTTCCTCTCTCTCATCTATTTCTCTACTATTATCTACAGAGGAGAGATAGGAGAGATAGGAGAGATGAGAGAGAAACAAAGGAGAGAGGAGAGAGAAACAAAGGAGACAGAGGAGAGAGAAACAGGAGAGAAATAGAGGAGAGAGGAGAGAGAAACAAGGAGAGAGAAGAGAGAAATAGGAGAGATGAGTGAGAAATAGAGGAGAGAGGAGAAAGAAACAGAGGAGGGAGAGAGGGGAGAGAAATAGTAGATAAACAGAGGAGAGAGGAGAGAGAAATCGGAGAGAAACAGAGGAGAAAGGAGAGAGAGAGGAGAGAGAAACATAGGAGAGAGGTGAGAAAAATAGGAGAGATAAATAGAGGAGAGAGAAACAGGAGAGAAACAAAGGAGAGAGATGAGAGAGAAATAGAGAGAGAAACAGGAGAGAGAAATAGTAGAGAAACAGAGGAGAGAGAAAAGAATGAAACAGAAAACACAAAAATAAAACCTTTTTTTGTTTTGAAAAGTAAGGGGAATTGGTTTTGAAACTTGTGTAAAAACCATTTTAACCCCATTTTATCCAAACACGTTTTGTTTTTAAATTTGGATTTCGAAACCAAAAATCGAAAACTGACAATCATCCCAAACAACACCTAAGGAATATGTTTTCTCTCTGGTAGTAGGAGAGAGAGTGACACACCCAATATATGACTCACACATAACAAGTGGGACCCATATATTGGATATGTCATTCTCTCTCCAACTAGACAAGTTAAATTAATGGAGATAATTTCTACTCTAATGGGAATGATGAATAATAGACTTCACTTTTCTTCTTCTCATGCAATCACGTCTCTAATATATTATATTCTGTTTGGGATAGATGTGAATTTTTAATTTTTTATTTATAAAAAATTTTAATCAAATTTTTATATCTTAAAACTAAAAAAATAAAAATAATTTTTTATGATTTTCAAAATCAGCTTTTTACATCTTAATTGATATTTTTTTTTAAATAAAAACTGAAAATTCGTCAATAGTGAATCATATCTATTGTACGGTTAAATTCTTGTGCACAGTGGAACACTCTTAATTACCTCTATTGTACCGTAGACATTGTCGTAGGCTCGTAGCTTGAGAGAGTGAAGAAAGAGGGAGTGATCCAATTCCGATTCTGAAGAGGGGACGTCGGTGGGTCTGTGTACGGAAATAGCAGGGGGACAAGGCTCCTATATATAAAATAAAAAAGAGATTTTTGGTTATGCTTTCCAGCTCAGAGTTGAAACCCTTGGTGCATTGCATTCCATGAAAAAATAAAGAAGGTTTGTTTGATGTTGGATCATTTTAATTTTATAAAAGTAAATTTAGCTAAAAATCAATTTGAACGAAATCATTTATAATTCAGTCAAAAAAAAAAAACGAAGTCATTTATATTAGTACTGGGGAGAGGAACTTGAATTTGAAAACTGTGCAGTGGAAGCGTAAGTGCAAAGTTGAATCTTTTTTCTTTCTTTTTTTTTGTTGAACAAAGTGCAAAGTTGAATCTAGACAAACCGTACTCCCGGTCCGAAATCGTGAATCATCAATCGACGTCATCCAACATACTACATGATTATCGGGTATCAACGAGACTATATCCGATATACTCAAGTCACATCTGTGATAGCACCACTCTTGGAGCACCTGTTGAGGAAGTCGATGCTTTATATTACATTTATCTTAGATAATCATAGAAGTATTACGGACGTGAACCTTCCGTCATCACATATCGGTAATTTTGTATACGGACCCGACATACGTTACAACGCGTGAGTCCACTTCCAGATAGCGCGTGACGCCGGAAATAGCGGAATCCGTTGTAACCGTTTAACGGACTTTCCCGCCTAAATTCTATTATAAATATCTCGATTCAGAGACATTTACAGGTGTTGTCTTTTTAAGCTATTTCAAAAGTTTGCTTATTTCCAAGTCCCACATTGCTTGGTGAGGGAGCCTTATAAGGGTTTATATATTAACTTGTGATATTGGTTGTTAAACAAGCTAGTGAGAGGATGGGCTCGCGCGCACAAGGATGGGCCTAGCTAGTGCAAATTCTCCGATTTGCCCCCCCCCATGCGCGCACGATAATGGTGCCTCACCAGCTTTTTACTCCCACCTTTTTTAAATTGAAAGACTAAACCTTATCTCAGAAAACGGTTTTATTTAGATTTTAATTTTGACTTGGTCTTACTCGGATTTTATGGGATTACCCTATCCGCACTAACAGAGTAGTGGTTCCTATTTTCACTCCACTTCTATCTGTCAGTTACTTTTTAAAAACAAAAAACCGCACAGATAGATGTTAATCCTATCTGTTTTTCAAAAACGGTATCCTCCTCCTCGGTTCTGCTCTTCTGATCCTACTGATCGTTCTTTCCAGTTCAGTGCCACCTCGTACTTGCTCACGGCGGTTCGGGACGAACCTGTTGTATCCTGGGGGAGCATCACATCCGGTCGATGAATCCTTAAGGACAGCGTGCCCCTCACGCGCCTCAGGTTTTCTTTATTTTACAGGCTGCAGAACTCATCAGCATCAACAATCTTAAGGATTCAGTATGTCTTCTGCACCCTCTGCTTCTGACGGAGATGGCGACCCAAAACCACCTCCTCCTCCCGTCCATGCGCTCTATGCGAAACCATTCCCTGATATCTCGAAGATAGAGGTTTTTGGAGGACAAAACTATCGTAGATGGCAGGAGCGCCTTTTCTCTGTTCTCGATCTCCATGGAGTCGCTTACGCTCTTACAGAATCAAGGCCACCACAGACTGCTAATCTAAAACTCATAGAAGAGTGGACCAACGCTAATAAGGTATGTCGTCACACTATTCTCAGTACCTTATCTAACGAGCTTTTCAATGTGTATTGCTCTTACAAGGAGGCAAACAAAATTTGGGAGTCCATCAATCTAAAATACACGGCTGAAGATGCTGGGAAGCAGAAATTCGTCATCGGCAATTACTACAGGTGGGAGATGGCTGAAGACAAGGACATCAAGGTCCAGATAAATGAGTATCATAAACTGCTCGAGGATCTGAAAGGAGAAAATATTGAGTTACAAGACGAATTTGTAGCTGGTCTATTGATTGAGAAGCTGCCCCCTTCCTGGAACGATTACAAACAACAACTCAAACACAAACATAAGCAATTGTCGCTGGCAGATCTGATCACCCATATCATCATTGAAGATACCAACCGCAGGGAGCTCAAAGTGGCCAGGGCAAGGGCTCTAGCGGCACGAGCCAATCTCATTCAAAACAAAGCTAACAAAAAAGGTACGAAGTCAAACTCTGATCACTTTGTCCCTAAGGTTACTAATCCCAACGCTAACTTCAAGAAAAAGGGATGTTGCTTTGTTTGTGGAAAGCCAGGTCATCAAGCATATCAATGCAGACACCGTGCGAGAAACGACAATCCTCCCAAACCAAAGGCAAATTTGGTAGAGGGAGATGATATCATTGCGGCGGTTGTTTCTCAAGCTAATATTGTGACTGATGTGACCAAGTGGGTGGTAGACTCTGGGGCTACCAGGCACATTTGTGCCAATAAAGAGGCGTTCACCTCCTACATTGCTGTAGGGGAAGGAGAAGAACTTGTATATCTTGGTGATTCCAGAACTGCACCAGTTCAAGGAAAAGGAAAAGTACTTCTCAAACTCACATCAGGGAAGACCTTGGCTTTGAATGATGTACTGCATGTCCCTAATATTAGGGCCAATTTGGTCTCTGTGTCTTTATTGTTAAGAGTTGGGGTTAAGGTGTCTTTTGAGTCCAACAAAATTGTGATGACCAAAAATAATGTATTTGTTGGCAAGGGATATTGTGATCAGGGACTTTTTGTTCTTAATGTTTCCGAAGTATTGAATAAAAATGTTTCCTCTTCTGCTTATATGCTTGATTCGTTTGATATATGGCATGCTAGATTAGGACACGTTAATTTTTCTTATATTAAGAATATGCGCCAAATTGGTATGATTTCTGGTATTAATAATGAAAATCAAGATAAATGTGCTGTTTGTATTGAATCTAAATTAACCAAGAAATCTTGTCTTCCTGTTCAACGTGAAACTGAATTACTTAATTTAATTCACTCTGATTTAGGTGATTTAAAACAAACTGTAACAAGAGGAGGTAAGAAATATTATGTGACGTTCATAGATGATTGCTCAAGATACACTAAGGTTTATCTAATTAGACATAAAGATGAAGCATTTGATATGTTTTTATTATATAAAGCTGAAGTAGAAAACCAATTAAATAGGAAAATCAAGAGGGTTAGATCTGATAGGGGTGGAGAGTACATTTTATTTAATGAGTATTGTGAAAAAGAAGGCATAATACATGAAGTAACTCCACCTTATTCACCTGAGTCTAATGGGGTAGCAGAAAGGAAAAATAGGACCTTAAAAGAAATGATGAATGCCATGCTCATTAGTTCAGGTGCACCAGATAACTTGTGGGGGGAAGCCCTTTTAGCTGCCTGTTTCTTGCAAAATAGGATCCCACATAAGAAAACCGGTAAGACTCCTTATGAAATTTGGAAAGGGTATAAGCCTAACTTAAGTTATTTGAGAGTGTGGGGGTGCCTAGCTAAGGTTATGCTTCCTGACCCTAAGAAAAGGAAAATAGGCTCTAAGACCTCTGATTGTATGTTTGTTGGCTATGTTGAGCATAGTGCTGCCTATCGTTTTCTTGTCTTGAAAAGTGATGTGCTTGATTGTAATACCTTTTTGGAAACAAAAAATGCTGAGTTCTTAGAATATGTGTTCCCTTTGAAGTCTGAATCTGTTTCTCGTGCAACAATTCAAAATAACAATGAGAACTCATATGAGGATTTGAGAAGGAGTAAAAGACAAAGAAAAGAAACGTCTTTTGGAAATGATTTTTATACTTACTTGATTGGAAATGATCCTTTGACCTTTGATGAAGCTGTTTCTTCTTCTGATGCCGAATTTTGGAACAAGGCTATTAAAACTGAAATTGATTCTCTTTCTAAAAATAAAACTTGGATTTTAGTTGATTTACCTCCGGGAGCAAAAGCCATTGGTTGTAAGTGGATTTTTAAAAGGAAACTTAATCCTGACGGTTCTATTGAAAAATATAAAGCAAGATTGGTTGCGAAAGGTTTTTCTCAAAAACAAAATATTGACTATTTTGATACATTTGCTCCTGTGACTAGAATTTCTTCAATTCGAATTTTAATAGCCTTGGCTTCTATTTACAAATTGATTATACATCAAATGGATGTAAAAACGGCTTTTCTAAATGGTGATTTAGAAGAAGAAATTTATATGTCTCAACCTGAAGGATGTGTAGTTTCTGGTCAAGAAAATAAAGTTTGTAGACTTCTCAAATCCTTGTATGGTTTAAAGCAAGCTCCAAAACAGTGGCATGAGAAATTTAATCAGACTTTGATAGATGATGGTTTTTCTATTGTTCAAGTAGACAAATGTGTTTACACAAAAGTTGTAAATGGTGAATGTGTTATCATTTGCTTATATGTAGATGATATGCTTATATTTGGCACATGCTTGGATGTAGTGATTAAGACTAAGCTTTTTCTTGCATCTAACTTTGATATGAAAGACATGGGTGAAGCAAGTGTGATATTGGGTGTTAAAATCATAAGGAAGGGTGATAGTATTACACTATCCCAAGAACATTATGTTGAAAAACTTCTTAGGAAGTTTGGACACTTTAATGACAACCCTGTGAGTACCCCTTATGATGGCAACACTCAATTAAAGAAAAATCGAGGTGACCCTGTCTCTCAGTCTGAGTATGCGCAAATAATTGGGAGCTTGTTACATTTAATGAATTTCTCTCGACCTGACATTGCCTATGCCGTGGGCAGGTTGAGTAGATACACTCAGAATCCTAATAAGGATCATTGGGGTGCACTTGTTAGACTCATGAGATACTTGAGAGGTACCATGGATTATGGTATTATGTATGGTGGATTTCCCGCTGTATTAGAAGGATACAGTGATGCTAACTGGATCTCAGATTCAGATGAGACAAAATCCACTAGTGGTTACATCTTTACACTTGGTGGTGGTGCTGTCACGTGGAGATCGACCAAACAGACTATAATAGCCAGATCCACTATGGAATCTGAATTTATAGCTCTGGAATTGGCCGGTAATGAAGCTGAGTGGTTGAAAAACTTCTTAGCAGACATTCCGTTAGGAATGAAACCAACACCATCAGTGTATGTTCATTGTGATAGCCAGTCGGCTATAGCCGTTGCAAGGCAAAAGACTTACAATGGCAAAAGTAGACATATTCAGTTAAGACACAACGTGGTGAAGCAGCTGCTGAAAGATGGAATAATTTCCATTGATTATGTAAAGTCAGAAGTGAATTTGGCCGATCCTCTGACTAAACCCTTGGGTAGAAAATATATATATGAAACATCGAGGGGAATGGGACTAAAGCCATTTTGATACTAACAGTGATGGTAACCCAACCTTTGTGATTGGAGACCCCATGAAGAAGGTTCATATGGGTAAAAACAAGTCAGCTGTTAGTTTTGCTAGCACTATTTTACTTGTCCCTTCCTATGGTGTATGAGGTGCTAGACTGCATATTGGAGAGGATAAGCCCGAAAGGCTTTTAATGATTCTCATATCCCTTACAGGTGGTGTATGAAGTGCAGCATACACTTGATGAAATCACCTATATGAGTGTCAAGTGGGGCCGCTTGCATGAGATTTAGGCGAAATCTCTAGAGCACTCATGAATACCAGGCGAGCGCATGGCCTTACAGCGCAACACAGCGGTAACGGCAAGAACTGTAGGGTGTGATGTGATTGGTAAGACCTCTGGCATACACTAAAGTGTCTTGGTTCATAGGAACTCGTTCCACCGATTCGCTTGTATGTTACGACTTATTAATCTAGGTCTGGTTCATAGTCCAAAAGACACCAGATTCGACGCATTAACATTCATGTTAGTGGTTCAGAGCAGAACTTTCTTCCTTTTAAAATTGTTTTTTAAAAACTTTTGAAATATGTGGGGGATTGTTGTCTTTTTAAGCTATTTCAAAAGTTTGCTTATTTCCAAGTCCCACATTGCTTGGTGAGGGAGCCTTATAAGGGTTTATATATTAACTTGTGATATTGGTTGTTAAACAAGCTAGTGAGAGGATGGGCTCGCGCGCACAAGGATGGGCCTAGCTAGTGCAAATTCTCCGATTTGCCCCCCCCCATGCGCGCACGATAATGGTGCCTCACCAGCTTTTTACTCCCACTTTTTTTAAATTGAAAGACTAAACCTTATCTCAGAAAACGGTTTTATTTAGATTTTAATTTTGACTTGGTCTTACTCGGATTTTATGGGATTACCCTATCCGCACTAACAGAGTAGTGGTTCCTATTTTCACTCCACTTCTATCTGTCAGTTACTTTTTAAAAACAAAAAACCGCACAGATAGATGTTAATCCTATCTGTTTTTCAAAAACGGTATCCTCCTCCTCGGTTCTGCTCTTCTGATCCTACTGATCGTTCTTTCCAGTTCAGTGCCACCTCGTACTTGCTCACGGCGGTTCGGGACGAACCTGTTGTATCCTGGGGGAGCATCACATCCGGTCGATGAATCCTTAAGGACAGCGTGCCCCTCACGCGCCTCAGGTTTTCTTTATTTTACAGGCTGCAGAACTCATCAGCATCAACAACAGGGACACTCTCATTCTCAATGTTGTTACTCTGCTAAAACACTCACTGACTTGAGCGTCGGAGTCCTTGCAGGTACTCCACCCTTTTCCGTCCCAACTCTGCCGTTCATCGTCACAGAATCTCCATTGAAGACCAAGCTCGAAGCTACAGAAAGATCTAAGAACCAAATTAGGTTTAATTTGAAGGTAAATCGATCAATTTTCATAAACTCAACAAAATAAAAAGGGAGAAATTATTTTCAATGTGAATACCATGTGTCCGATAATAACATGTTGAAATTATGGAGTAAGGAATATGGGAATATTATTTATGTCTTTCTAGAATACAAAGAAATTATTCTTATTTATAGTCCTAACATTATATAATCGTTAATACAAGAAATAAGAAAAAAAATTAATTATAAGAATTTAATAACTATATTATCAGTGTAAAAAATTTTTACACATACATCTAATGTTGTGTCATAATATTATTTAATAAATTTAATAATACATAAGGTGTCATATTTATTAAATAATGTGGAAACACATTATTAGATATCAGTGTAAATTTTTTTACATTGACAATGCATTGTAATTAAACTCTAAATGTTATAAATAACAATGTTGATAATGCTAAATATTAAATTGTAATAGGATTTAATGTATATACATTGACAGTGTAAAAAAAATTTACATTGTCATTCAATGATATATTGTCACATCATTTAATGAATTTAATATAATATTAATTTTAATAATTAAAATTTAAAATATAATTATTGTAACATAATAGAATAAACAATGAAATAAATCATAGGTTCATATCATAAATATAACAAGAGTCGTTTTAAAATTGTTATAAAAATTTAACAAACTTAATCACATGATTTTTTCTATTAATTAAATTAAAATATAATTTTTTTAATTTAAAAATTTCATATGCCTTTATTTTCATGTTTAAATTTGTTTTATTATTATTATAATATTTTTTATCCTTCAAATTATTTATATATATTTTAATTATATTTATATAATACAAATATCAATGGAGAAAAAGCCGTGTATATTTGAATGAGGGCATACAAATATGAGTGTAAATAAATTTGATTATGTAAAATTAATTTGACTTAAAAATAATAAGTTTTACCCTATTTAAATTTTTTTCTTTAACTAACAAATGAATCTATAATAAAATTTAATATAAATTTAATAAAATAAATGTAATTATAAATTATTTGAATGCAAATCTAAATATGCATGAATGACATCTTTACATCAAATACGTTAGTGTCTCTTTTACTTTAAAGTTGGAAGAAATATATGGCCTATAATGTGTTGTGTATTATATGCAAAATAAAATTTATTTTAACAAATTAATTTAATTAATAGAATAATTCATGTAAGTTTTTTTTTAAATTTTTATTATTTTTATAATGATTCTTGTTATTTTTACGATATGAAACTATAATTTATTTTATTATTTATTCTCTTACGTTACTCTTTAATTTTTTTTAATATTTAAATATGTAATAATATATTTTTTATCATTTAAATACTTAATACTTTAATTAAATTTTTATCATGGCATAGGGATTTAATTGTAATGTATTAACAAAAAATGAGGTTTTTGTAATGTTTATGAAATATAGAGAAGGTTTTATATAATAAGTCAAATTTCACACAAAAGTAAAGGTTGAAGATCTAAATATAGTATATTCATAAAGTTGGAGGAGTTTTATGTAGATTTTAAAAATAGAGGGAGTTTTGTGTACATAAGAAATGCAAAATAAAAAAGAAGTTGAAGTAATTTACTTTTTAATTAAATCACAACTATCATTCACATGAGGTAATCTTATTTAAATCGGGATGGACTAGCTCTCTTAGCGAAATTTTTTTTTACTTAAACTCGAGAACTTGCTGAAGGAAAATGCAATTATTACCACTTTGATTTTCGTTGGTTATGTATTTTAGTATATAGCAATGAAATAGTGTTATTGTAAATACTTTACACCCGATTATAGTGATAATTAAACACTGATTGTAGACACACAAAAAAGGCTGCATTCTACTGGAAGTTTATACAGAATTAATACTCCTGGATCTAATTTTATTCTAGAACACGTCGACCCAAGAAAATACACTAAAATAATATATACTAGTTTTTAGAAGTGAAAATTAAAGGGGTCATTTTCTCATAGTATGCATTTACAGATTTTGACAAAAAGAGGGATAAAAGTAGAAAAAAAAAACACACACACACAAACAAATGTATGTGAATGTCATTGAATATCCTAAAGGGAAATTAAAACCAAGTCCTTGTCTCCCTTATCTCTTATGTATAAAATAATTCAAAGAGAGAGATAGAGCTTCTTCAAGTAGTTTAACTTGAAAAATAATTTTTTCCATCTGCACAAGGGCAAGTGCTCAAATCAAAATGACATGTAGAATGCCATGTTGCAGAGGGAGGATTTTGCCTTTTATTGCAAGTTTGTTTCATGAGATCTTGTTGTCCAGTCCTGAAGCCTGGAGGGTATCATTGTTAGTTAAAAAGCTCCTTTCAATACAAACAGACAATGCAACAACCTAAATTGTCGCGTAAGTTTATAGCAACAATATATGATTACCGAATTTTCCGTAAGCATTGATATTGTATAGATTTTTGAAAAATGCTATTCATGTTTTTCTCACTTTTTAAATATTTTTTATCATTGAGTGAAATTTTAGGTTGAATCTAATAATAAAGAATGAGCCTACATTATTTATTACAACAAGTATAAGATTGCACTTAATAATAAAAAATTCAAAGAGTGGGTCTTATCATTTTTTATATTTTTCCAGTAAATTCGGCTTATTGCATAGGTTAATAAGAGTCACACTACACACCATAAATATTCTACCAGCGAAAGTGGCGTCTAGTTAATTGAGATTTCCATTGAAAAATAAAGAAGAATTAAACAGCAGCAACCATTGTTTATCTTTGTTATAACCATTTTTTGTTCTATTTTTGCCATTCTCAAATGATAGTTTTGAGATTGATAAATCCATCCGCCAGGGCCTCTCAAATACGATATATATGCTTGCTGGAGCAGGATGCTGCATAATTAGGGAAACTAAAAACGCCCAAACTATCAAAGGTTAATTATCTCAATTTGATTTCGGTCACCATGACAATTAATAAAGCTAGCTTATATAGCTCAATATTCGACTCTTTTTCTAGAAAAATAAACAAAAGATGCATTCAAGGAGAGTATAAAGGGTATTCAAACCCTTATGTACCAAATTTAATTTTACCGTAAAAACCACAAAATAAGACTAATACAACTAACTACGTATGCATACAATCAAACCCGAACTTGCAGGTACTGACTCATCCCCACTCGACTTTGACGGAAAAATTCTGTTTTGACCGGGTTTAAGTAAAACTCGTCCTTGAACTCGTCCCGACTTTAACAGCGACGGGACGGGTTTGGAGTACAAGAATCCGTCTCGCCCCCGCATCCATCCCGATATAATAATTAAATAATTTTAATTATACTAATAGTTAAATAATAAAGGTAAACTTATATATTTTAATTAAAATATATCATAATTCTTAATTTCCTTATTTGTTTAGGATTATCAATGTTTATATTTATATATTATTTGAATTAGAATATATTAGATATATATGACTTATTTAAAAATATTTATTTAAGTTATAAAAAATAAAGAAAAAGTGAAAATAAAGAAAGTGAAATACCGGCAGGTTTCCCCGAACCTGACGGAGACCCAGGGATGAGCTTGGATTTCATAAATTCATTTCTGCTTTTTTTTTTTAAACCCGAATCCACCCTGACTTTTATGGGAGCATGCCTACAGCTAACCGGATCGATAAGCCATTCAGAAAAATTGACTTAAGTATTTGACAGTTTAACCGACAACCAAGACCAAGATTTGCATTTTACCAAATGCACCACCTGAAAATCAATCTACTGACTCCTAAAAATAACATGATTGCAAGTTGTCCAGAGAATCTAAATAGTTGTAACTAATATTCAACTTATTTGATTCGACTACCGATTTAAAATTATTTCAGCCATGAATCTTCAATTCTGGTGTCATGATGCTCATTTTTTTTTATCTAGGAGCACATATATATCTTTCACATGGGAGGCGGTTTTCTTAGGGGGAATTTTTTACACACAAGCACTACGCCAATTTTAGAATATTAGAGCACTGACTTTAGGGCGCTCCCGTGTTGGTTAGTGCCCAAAATGATTGTTTTAAATTCAGGGCGTTTAAAATTTAGGCGGGAGTGCCCTTACAGATAAAATTGAGGGCGCTTCATCTGCACGCCCTTATTATCAATTTTAGTTTTTTTTTTTAAAGTTGAGGGCGCTCCTGGGAGCGCCTTCGTTCCTAGCATGATTTTTTTTTTAAATTCTATGGAATTGAGGGCGCTCTTCGGAGCGCCCTCGTTCACAACATGAAATTTTTATTTTTTTTATTTTTACAGGGCGCTCCTTGGAGCGCCCTCGTTCCCAGCATGATTTTTTTTAATTCTCTGTAATAGAGCCCTCCTTTATTTTTTTTTAAATTTTTTCAGGGTGCTCCAATGGAGCGCCCTCCTTGATGCTTAAAAATGCACTGCACGATATTATTTTCACTTTCGTTCATCCCGTGTCCCTTCTCCTGCGTCGTCTCCGTTCCCCTCCGTCCCTTCTCCTCCGTGCCCAAGCTTGTTCCTCTTTCCCTTCTCCTCCGTCCATTCTCCGTGAGCGAGCTTCTTCATCTGTGCCTTCTCCTCCATCTTCGTCCGTGAGGGAGCTTGGGAGAGCTTCTCCTTCCCTTCTTCCTTCTCGGCGCAACCGTGAGGAAGGTTCTCCTTCCTCTCTCCTCTCTCCCTTGCCGCGGCGCAACGCTCTCCTTCCCCTTTCCTCTCTCAGTTTGCGGCGGCTACTAGGGTAAGGAACTCCAACATTGGCATTTTTTTCTATCTGCACCACTTTTTGTTGATGTTGCACATGTTTTTTTGCTACCTGCACCCCCTATTTTTTCTATCTGGACTGTTTATGTGTTGTTAAGGTTAGATAACATTGAACATTAGTATTATAGTTTATAATGATTTGATGTTAGGGATATAATTTATAATGATTTAGGTGTTAAGTATATATGTTGTCATATATTACATTAGATTTTGAAATGTTATTTAAATATATATTACTCATATTGATCTCTTTTGGACTGGTAGTTGGTGGTTTAGAGTTAAAATAGTTTTTTCATAAATTTGGGAATGTTAAAGAAATAGATGAAATGCTGCTCAAATTTTTAGTACTACTAATTTTTATTGATTACTAGTAAATTTTATGACTTGACAAAGGACCATGATGATAGAACAACGGTTCAAAATAGTGGTGTCACTTTAATTGCCCAAGCATTGCATATGTCAAGTGCAAAAGATATAAATCCAGTTTATGCAAATATGTCTTATATTGGGGTCATTGATCGCATAAGGGAATTGGATTATACTAACTTCCGGTTGCATGTGTTTGGTTGTAAGCGGGTCGACAATAATAGTGGTGTTCAGGTTGACAACCTTGGCTTCATGCAAGTTAATTTTAGCAAGGAGGGGGTACAAAGATGAACCATTTATCCTAGCATCCCAGGCTCAACAAATTTTTTATGTTACTGATCCCGCAGACATGAATTGCTCCATAGTGATGTTAAGTAACAAATTCAATGACAAACCAAATGTGGATGATGACCAACTGGAGGATGTTGAAGATGATCCTTTTGTTATGACAACACACATATTACAGGGTGACTCCACAACAGATGATGTGTGCTACACTAGACCGGACCACGATGAGGGTATTTGGATCAACCCATCAATTCGTATTAGAAATCGACCCACAAATTTCAAACCAACCAGAAAAAGAAAGAGAATGAGTTAGTCAATGTATGCATGTTTATACATATATAAATTGCATTTTTTTCTTGTATACTTTTAAAAGAATTTACTAAATAATCTCATATATTTTTTATGCAGCTATCATGCCAGGCTCGGACCATGATGATTGTCAAAACATGGATAGAGAGCACCGACGTGGGGCAACAGCTATGTCTCACGTAATCAAAGAAAGAAAAAAGGGAAATAAAATCAAGGTAAGCACTTAATTGGCACCATTGCTATAATTTATGCTTATTACTTTTTGGACTCTTTGCATAATGATCCAAAACATTATGAACCCATGAAGACAATGATTGATAAGTAAGTATTCCATGTACAAATAACTTATACTATGACACTTACATTGTTAAGAGCTTTTATACAATTTATTTGTCATATTGGTTTAGATCATTTAAAGAATATAGAAAGTTGAGCGGTTTCCCGCAATCAAGGAATATGATTATCCCTGATCCCAAATGGTACCGCATTAAGGTAATATATTTCAGATTGGACATTGTGTTTCTTCATAACTAAGCGCATAAGTATTTTTTATTTTAAATTAATTATACTTGTAGTGTCCAACCCAAACAAACAATGACGACTGTGGGCTCTTTGTAATGCGTTTTATGAAGGAGATCATTGATCAAAACACACTAACAATACCTAAAGAGGTAATTATAACTTGTGATAGCAATTAAGTTTTTTAACCCTCATTTACTAGTTTATTTATTGAAATCAATTTTTGTCTTTTACAGTACTTTGCTTAGTACCGAAGCTCAACTTACACAACAGAGCAGCTTGATGAGGTTCGAGAAGAATTGGCAAAGCATGTAGTAACCACTTGTTTGTAATTGATTTGTACATTATGAGGGTAAGTAAACATGTACATAATGTGAAAATGTTGAACAAAGTTGTATATTAATGACAAGTTATGTAAATTGTGTACCTTTTCATATTAAATTCCTGACTGGTAATAACTCTTTGACTGATGAATTCTGGCTGCTGTTATGGATTTTTACAGCTGTTTGATAAATTGGGAAATGTTGAATAAACAGATGAAACTCTGCCAAAATTTTTATAGTTTAGATGACTAGAGTTGTTAAGCATATGAGATGCATGTATATTTACCAATTGAGTTGAGTATTGTGAGATGTCATGTATTTTGGTTATTTCTATATAGTTGTATAGGTACTTCATACTTTCACCACACTTTATAGCATGCATAGGAAACTATTCAAAGTATGACAAGTTTGCATTCTTCATTTGAAGTAGATATGTGTGTTGTTTAATGTGTAAATGAAATTAAAGGGTTCTTCATAGAATGACTAAGTGTTTGAATGTTAAGGAATTAATATGCATGGTTTTGGAGTAAGCCATTGGGATCAGACTAAAATAAATATGCAGGTTAAAGTGGGGTAAAAAAACAAAAAAATGAAAAAAAATAAAAGGAGGGCGCTCCATAAGCACGTCTTGTGCTTAAGGAGGGCGCTCCAGGGAAGCGCCCTTGTTGTTTAAAACAAGGGCGCTCCAAGGAAGCGCCCTCCCCTGAAGACACTTCACGAGGGCGCTTCTGTGTTTTTTTGGAGCGCCCTCTTTTGGCTTCTGTCAGGGCGTTCCTCTGCACGCCATCCTTTTAATGACCAAACTAGAGCAGTTTCTATTAGTGCGCACGGAAGCGCCCTTTAATGTTGCACGGGAGCGCCCTTGAAGGCCTTTTTTAGCATAGTGAAGGCTTAATCCTAAAACCTTACTTAAAAGAAATAATGAATATATGACTCATAACCAACCACCCATTGGTGCCATGATGCTTGTTAATTAAACAAAATAAATTAACTACACAGAAAGTGTCTCAAAAAATTGTGTTACGATAAGATAAATGGAAAATAAACAGACACTTAGAGAGTGAGATTCCGATTTTTGCTTGAGCGAGTGCCTTAGGCAGAACCAACCCTTGCTCTCTCTGCCTTATTTTTGCTTGAGCGAAAATATCAAAAGATTTTTTGCCCAGTTTTGCTGATATTTTCGCTCAAGCGAAAATGTTCTCTCTTGAGTGAAAATCTCACATAATGGAATTACCAAATTTTCATTTCTATTTTTTCAAGCGATCCATTTCTCGCTTAAGCGAAAGAGAGAAAGTTGTATGCCCTATTTAACAGTTTTTAACCCTTTTTTTAACCTAATTCCTTTCATGAAAACCTTTTTATACTTCTAATTTCACTTATGAAAATGATTTTGAAATTTGGGATGATACAACTCTACCCCCTAAATTAATTTTGTCCTTAAAATTGCTTATTAAGGGTTTTACCTCAAGTGAATAACTTCGAATATCGGTCACAAACCTCATCCTCCTTCTCCAATGTAGCCTCCTTAGGTATTAGACCCTCCCAAATTACATTCACCAATGGAATGGTCTTGTTCCTTAGGGCTTTGACACTTCGGTCAATAATCTGAGCGGGCTTAATAGGAACTGTAAGATCTTCCCTTAATTGCACGGACTCCGCACTTATGATGTGTGAAAGGTCATGAACATACTTTCTGAGTTGGGAAACATGAAAAACATCATGGACATTGGACAAGTGGGGTAGCAAAGCTATCTTGTAAGCAAGAGGACCTATCATCTGCAAGATTTGGAAAGGCCCAATGAATCAGAGATTTAACTTGTTAGCCTTAATGGCTTTTCCGATACCTGTGACGGGAGTCACTTTCAAAAAAATATGTTCACCTTCCTCAAACTCTAAGTCTTTTCTCCTCCTATCATCATAACTCTTTTGTCGGCTTTGGGCTGTTACAAGTTTTCCCCTAATCAGCTTAATCTTATCTGTGGTCGAACCTAACAAGTTCCTCTCACGTACCTCATACCAACAAAGAGGAAACCTGCACTTTCTACCATACAAAGCCTCATAGGGTGTCATGCCTATATTGTTATGGAAATTGTTGTTATAGGCAAACTCTATGAGTGGTAGGTACCTATCTCAATTACCCTTCTGTAGAAACACAGGGAAACACTAGAAGGGGGGTTGAATAGTGTTTCTTAAATAACTTATGAAAGCTTTTCGCAAACAGCTTTTATAATGAAATTTCAGACAGGTTAAAGGGTCTGTCTGAAGTTTCTTAAGACAGGTTCTGAAAATGTGTTTTTAAAACGTTTCTTGCTTTTATAAATTATCAGAACAATTTTTCAACACCCTTTGATAAGAATAAACGTATTGACAAGAGATAAGGGTAAGAAAACTTAGCCACAAAATTTATCCTGGTTCACTCACCACCACTGTGAGCTACGTACAGTCCCAATGCCAACTAGCACTTGGATTTTCTCTTAATCTCAACCAGATTACAAGTATTCTTTTACATTCAAGCCTCTTCAGGCTCTACAACCAAGTATTCTTTTTTCAGTCAAGCCTCTCCAGGCTCTTACAAACAAGTATTCTTTAGACAACAAGCCTCTCCAGGCTCAAAAACAAGTATTCTTTAGACAACAAGCCTCTCCAGGCTCAAAAATAGTTTTACAGAGAAAAGATTGTTTAAGCTCTAAAACTAAACCAGTTTGAAGCTTAAACAGTTACAATGTACAAATAACTGAGGTATACTCAGAATATATGAAATGATGTACAAAGAATTTTTATCAGAGTATGTTTTACAGGGTAAAACTAGCAGCGCTTTGTTTCTCTTGAAATGTAATCTCTTGTTCTTCTTTTTGTTGTGTTGTTGTTAATGATCTTCAGATGAAGGGTATTTATACCCAGTCTTCAATCCATTGAAAATTCACCGTTTAGAGATAGCATTTAATGCTTTTAATCCGTTGTGAGACATGCTCCTGAGCATTCTGTGCGTTCTGAAACTTTTCTGACAACGTCCAAGGTTGCTGCTGACAAAAGCTGCCACAGCTGTTGCTGCAAAAACTGCGCTGCAGAGATTTCCCAAATGGTGTATGAAATTCAAACAACCCTGGAAAGGTCTCTGTGTCTTTTCCAAAATAAGCCTTGAAAAGTTGCGTGCAGCAGAGATAGATTTGACTCTTCAGAACTTCAGACAAGTCTTCTCACAACTTCAGCAAGATGTGCCACGTCATAAAATACGACTTCAGACGGCTTCAACACTTTAGACAAGTTGAACCTTCAGACGACTTCAACACTTCAGACAGGTTGAACCTTCAGACAGTCTTTATTAAGATTAAAGTGGCTTGCTGAAATCATAGATAAAACGTTAAAAACATATGTATCCATGAAAATTCTTTTAACCAAATTTGTTAAACATTAAAACTTAGGGATTGAGCTCTCTTAAATCATCATAATCTTCCTTATGATATTTTTGAGACTCAACATTCTCCCCCTTTTTAATGATGACAAATTTGCTTAAAATAAATAAATCTGAAAGGAGTTTTAAATTATCATAAGTGTAATATAAGTATAACTCTCCCTCAGATAAATACTTCTCAGGTCTAACAGTTTATGATATTTCTCAAATACTCCCCCTGAGACCTGTAACCACTTCAGATTCAGATTTGTTAGATTTTAATACTCCCCCTTTTGTCATCAATCAAAAGGGAACTTCAGAGCAATAATCACAAATCAAGATCAAGAATAACAATCAGATCAAACAATATAATCAAAGCAATCAGAGCTTATAAAAACACATGATACCAACAACTGATTGTATTAAAGCAAAGTTCAGACAAACAAAAAATATAGAATCTGAAAATTAACACAATACTGAAATAACATCAAACTGGCTACACATCATAGACTATCCATTATTCTTCTTTAGCAAGGTTGCTATTAGTAAAGCAGAAATCTCTTCTTTAGCCTTGTCAATCTGAGAGATAACAGTAGCCTTCAATTCTTCTTGCCCAGTTCTGATCTGCAACTGTTCTTGGAGAATCTGATCCTGTTTAGCAACCAGATCAGCATTCTTCTTCTCTAACCTCTTGATTTGCAGTTTCAGTCTTCTGTTCTCTTCTTCAGGGTCCTTCTCAACCTCATATAGCACAATCTTGATGCTCTCATGATAGAATCTGAAAACCTTGAACCCTTGTGGCAGATGATAGTCTTCAGGATGGCTGACAGCAAAGTGGAACTTATGAATTGGAATCATGACAAGCCAATCCTCTGTGAAAGAAGCCATAGGGAATCTGCCTCTGACATACTGATAATCTACAAGAGTAGAGGCACCAGGATATGTCATGGAGTCTTCATCCTGTCCTGAAGTACCATAAGAAGATCCAACACCTTCTCTGATATTCCAGTAGGATGACCACATACAATCCCTGGAAGAATGATCTAAGCCTCCACCTTGTTTCTTGATCATTGCAGGGAACTTTTTATTCCAGGCAGCTTCAGACAAGAACTCATACATCTGCAGATAATTAGGATAAGTCTTGAGCTCCTTAAACTTGTCTTCAGGGCCTTCCTCCAGGGGATACCTGGGAATGATTCTATCAGGTTGCACTAAGATTTATGTGGATGGCCTGATGGAAAATGCCTTTGGGGGCCTGTACCCTCTCATGCCTACCAGCTTCAGATAGTCCCTTTCAAACAACTCAGCCTCTGTTGATAGTTGCCTAGCAAAGCTCCAATCCTCATTGGACAGCTTCAAAGAGTCAGCAGAAAAAGGGTTAAGAGGAGCCCACTTATGAGCAGGGCATTTACCCTTTCTGAGCTTCTCCAGCTGACCATAATATACCACATCTGAACTTCCTTGGTACTTTGATCTTACTTCAGTTGCAGTCTGCTTGATAAGACCTTGATGCGGAGAGATAGGGGGCTCATCTCTGAAGTACTGAAGCTCTTCAAATAGATTAGGGAATTTGGAACCCTTTCCCTTTCAGTAAACAGGCCTTCATACCTGATGTGTGGAACTTCAGAGGCTAACTTAAAATTCCAATCAGTAAGGGGCCATGCATAGGGGTCAAAAGTAGGCTCTGTGAAGAAATCCCTACTTTTAGGACCTAGCCTCAGCTGCTCAGGCAGCATATCTCCCTTCCAGATTGGAGAATGGCCTTCTTCATGTTGATCTTCTAAGAAATCTTCAGACTGTGTAGCTTCTGAAGATGAAAGGGATGATGATGATGATGATGCAGATTCTTCTTCTTGAATCTCTGAATCCTTTTTCTCAGGTTCAGTTACAACTTTCTCTTCTTCCTTCTTCTCCTCTTTCTTCTCAGGTGAGGATGGTGGAGATGGTGTAACATTGTCAAACCTCACTTTGAGCCTTTTTACAGGAGGCTTCACAAGCTCAGATTCCTTTTCTTTTTCTTCTCTTCTCCTATTGAAAAAGAGGTTTGCTTTAACGAAATTTTGGTACTTACCAGCTTCATCCATTTCCTCAAGCTGGCTGGCAGTGCTCCTTGTTACTCTGGCAGGTGGTGCAGGGGCTGTCTGAAACAGCTTTGTCCTTGCACTCTTCCTTTGCTAAGCACTTGATCTTTTCCTTTTCTTAGATGCTTGGGCTATAGTAGCTAGCCTATCATCTTCATCAATAGCAAGCTGAGAGGCCACAACTATAGAATAGTCGGATTTTTCTTGTTCTGCCTTCTTCTCCAACTCTTCTTTCTCTAATGCAGTAGCAAGAGCTGCTACCTGAATCAGTTCAGGAATCTCAGCCATCTCTTGAGCCTTTCCTTCTGGTTCAGAAGTAGGCTTAGGAGACAGAGGCTTAACAGCTTCAGATGTCTGACCCACAATTTCAGACGACTTTGTCAGAGCCTTCTGAACAGGTTCAAATCCCTGAGTCTGTAAAGCTTCCAGAGAAACTTTTGCTGAGCTCCTCATAGGGAGCGTCTTTCTCTTCTGCTGGGGGGAAGGCTTGGAAGGCTTGAACTCCTTCTTCCTTATATCTCCCTGAAGCTCATCCTCAAGGCCTTCTAAGGTTGTTCTCCTCCTTGGAGCTTTCTCAGACAGAATGCTCTCCTTCAGAGAGGGAGATGGAGGCCTTGGAGTCAGCTTTATCTGCATGCTCTTCAGGTTGTTCTCTCCAAAGAAAACTGGGCCTTTGTGATCAAACAGCCTTTCTATGGGAACCTTGAAGTGCAGAAGGATTTTTGTGATGAGAGTGTTGTGGGGAAGACTGGATGTAGAATCTCTGATCTTCTTTTGCATGTGAAACAGAAGGATGCTGGGAAGATTCATCTTCTTTTTCTTGATCAGGTTTATCAGACAGAACCTCTCCAGTTCTGAAACATGATCCCTGCTTCCACTCTTAGGGATTATGGTGTTCCCCAAGATAGCATTAAGAACCCTGACTTTCTCCAGCATGTATTTTGCATTCATGCTCTCTGGTTCTTCTGTTCCATACAACAACTTGGTGAACTCCTTGTGCCCACCTTTCTTCACCTTCCAACCTGGAGTGAAGGTAACACCTTCAGCTTTCACACCCAGAATGGTGGAAAGAATCCCTTCATCAACGAACACAGGGATACCAAGCACAGTAGACTTGATGCTGGTATATACTCCCTTAGAGTTGGGAATACCTCTAGCATAAGTCCAGAACTCCACCACACTTTGTTCATGCCATGCAGTGTAGATGTTCCCAAAGAATGGAGTCCATCCTGCTCCATCAAACTCACCAACCAAGTCCATACCAAGGTCTTGAAGCTCCTCTAGGTTAACACCCTTGGTTCTGACCACATTTCTTGCAGAAGATGCCTTAGGTGCCATTGTTGTAGCAAAGAAAAAGCTTCGAGAGAAAGAGAGAGAAAACTTTCTTGACTGTTGAAGAGAGAGATATAGTGTGAGAGCTGTAAAAACTTCCTCGACACACTTACTGCTGTATTTATAGACCCACGATGCAATGATTCTCTGTACCGGCTGCGCAGACTTCGGGTAACGTGCGAAGTGGAAGAGATAAAACTTTAAAAATAATGGAAATCAACTGTCTCAGATAGCCACGTCAGCAGTTATTTCAGACATATGAGAATTTCAGACACCCACATAAAGTTCAGACAAGCTATAAGTTCAGACACACTTAATATATCAGACAACAACATATTTCAGACAATCATATAGAAAATGCATGTATGTTCAGATTATTGCGTATGAACTTAAATCTATCTTCAGCTAGGGGTTTTGTGAATATGTCAGCCCATTGATGCTCTGTATCAATGAACTGAATATCAAAAACACCTTTCTGAACATAGTCTCTAATGAAATGATGCTTGATTTCTATATGCTTTGCCCTAGAATGTTGGATGGGGTTCTTGGACAGATTAATAGCACTTGTATTATCACAAAGAACAGGTATAGCAGAGATAGGAATGTTAAAATCCTCAAGTTGATACTTCACCCATAGCAGTTGTGAACAACAACTGGCTGCTGAGATGTATTCTGCTTCTGCTGTTGATAAAGCAATGGTGCTTTGCCTTTTGCTTGACCAGCTGATCATGTTATTTCCAAAGAAATGACATCCTCCACTGGTGCTCTTTCTTTCCATTCTATCTCCAGCAAAGTCATCATCACAATATCCTATTAACCTGCAATCTTTGCTCTTCTTATTGCACAGACCAAGATTAGTTGTATCTTTCAGATACCTAAAAATTCTCTTTACAGCTTTGTAATGAGTAATTCTTGGATCTGATTGAAATCTAGCACAGAGACAAGCACTGAACATTATGTCAGGTCTGCTTGCAGTTAGATACAACAGAGAGCCAATCATTCCTCTGTATAAAGTTTGATTCACTGGTTCTTCCTTTTCATCTTTGCTCAAAGATGCAGAGGGATGCATAGGAGTTGACATAGGTTTGCAATCACTCATGTTGAACTTCTTAAGCATTTCTTTTGTATACTTTTCCTGTTGGATCCATATACAATCAGAATCTTGCTTAATCTGAAGCCCTAAGAAAAATTTTAATTCTCCCATTAAACTCATTTCAAACTCTGATTGCATCAACTCAGAAAACTCCTTACATAGGGAAGAATCAGTTGAACCAAAAATAATATCATCAACATATATCTGAACAAGTATAAAGTCTTTGTTAGACTGTTTTCTGAAAAGGGTTGTGTCTACTTTTCCTCTTTCAAAACCATTTTTGATAAGAAAACTGCTCAGTCTGTCATACCATGCTCTGGGAGCTTGTTTCAGACCATAAAGAGCCTTTTTCAGTTTGAAAACATAATCAGGAAAAGCAGTATCTTCAAAACCAGGGGGTTGTCTAACAAAAACTTCTTCTTCAATGAACCCATTGAGGAAGGCACTTTTAACATCCATTTGATATAGTTTGATGCCATTATTTACAGCATAAGATAGAAGAATTCTAATTGCTTCTAACCTGGCAACTGGAGCAAAGGTTTCAGTGAAGTCAATACCTTCTTGTTGATTGTATCCTTGAGCCACCAATCTTGCCTTGTTTCTGACCACTTTACCTTCTTCAGACAACTTGTTTCTGAACACCCATTTGGTTCCAATAATAGTTTTCCCTTGGGGTTTAGGAACAAGAGTCCATACATCACTTCTAGCAAACTGATTTAGCTCTTCTTGCATGGCTAGGATCCACCCTTCATCATGCAGAGCTTCATCAATGTTCTTTGGCTCAATTTCATACAGGAGAGCAAGAAAATTCAGATTCTTGAATTTTGATCTTGTCTTAACTCCTTCTGAAGTGCTGCCAATGATTTGCTCCTTAGGATGATGTGACTTGTATCTCCAGTTAGTTTTCTGAGATGCTGTCTGATCTGTCTGAGACTCAACATTTGTCTGAAGAGGTTCAGTGACAGATGGTGCTTCAGACACCTGTTCATCCTTCAAGCAGTTATGATCATTCAGCTCCATACTTGCAAAATCATCTTCTAGATCTGATAGTTCCCTATCAGTCTCTTTCTTGTCAATGAATTTTACATGAATTGATTCTTCCACAATTAAAGTTCTAGAGTTGAATACTCTATAGGCTTTAGATGTTTCAGAATATCCTATGAAAAATCCTTTATCAGACTTTGCATCAAATTTACCAAGATCATCCTTAGTGTTGAGTATAAAACACTCACATCCAAAAGGATGAAAATATGATATGTTGGGTTTTCTTCCTTTCCACAATTCATAAGGAGTCTTTTTCAGAATTGGTCTTACCAATATTCTGTTCTGAAGGTAGCAAGCTGTATTAATAGCTTCTGCCCAGAAGGATCTTGGTAGGTTGTAAGAGTTGAGCATGGTTCTTCCCATTTCTTGCAAGCTTTTGTTCTTTCTCTCAAGAACCCCATTTTGCTGAGGTGTTCTAGCCACAGAGAAATTGTGTGAGATCTCATTCTCATCACAAAACAGTTGGAAGTTTGCATTCTCAAACTCTCCACCATGATCACTTCTGATGATAGATATACAGAATCCTTTTTCATTCTGTACCTTCTTACAGAATATTGTGAAATTCCTGAAAGTCTCATCCTTGCTTCTTAGGAATAACACCCATGTAAATCTAGAATAGTCATCAACAATGACCAAACCATATTTCTTACCACTAATGCTTTCTGTTCTAATAGGACCAAACAAGTCAATATGTAACAGTTCTAAAGGTCTGCTAGTGGAAACAACATTCTTACTCTGAAAAGAGTGTCTTGTTTGTTTCCCTTTCAGACAGCTTTCACATAAAATGTCAGATTTGTAAGAAAGCTTAGGCGGTCCTTTAACAAGGTTGTGTTTTTCTAACTTTGAGATTAATTTCAAGCTGGCATGCCCAAGTCTTTGATGCCAAATCTGTTTTTCATCTTCAACAGAGATAAAACATTTTACATTTTGACTTGTTAGCTCCTCTAGATCAATTTTGTACACATTACTGTGTCTTTTTGCAGTAAAAAGGATTTGATCAAGAGAGTCTTTGACTATGCATCCTTCTTTAGTAAAGGAGACCACATATCCACTGTCACATAATTGACTTATGCTCAGTAAATTGTGTTGCAGTCCCTCTACCAGAAGAACATTCTTAATGAGGGAGAGAGGAGACATACCTACAGTCCCTATTCCTGTGGTCTTCCCTTGTTGGTTTCCACCAAAGGTGACCACACCTCCTACTCTGGGCCTAAGGTTTTGGAACAAAGACCTTTATCCTGTCATGTGTCGCGAGCATCCACTATCCAGGTACCATTTGTGGGGTTTCCTTTGTCCTGTTAAACACATCTGCAACAGGAATGATCAAGTTTTTAGGTACCCATATTCTTTTGGGTTCTTTCTTGTTAGCTTTGGGCCTTGCTTTTCTCTTGTGTTTGCACTGAGCCACATTGTGTCCAGGCTTGCCACAGTGAGAACACCCAATAACCTTCTTTTTGCCTTTAGTAAAATTTAAGACAGTAGGAGGTTCAGAGATGTTGTGATCACAAAAGCCTAAACCACTTTTGTCAAGGGAATGCCTTTGATTTCCAAGCATTATATTAAGATTTTTTGTTCCTCTGACAAATTTGGCCAAGTCTCTTGTTAGTTCCTCAACCTGTTTCTGAAGTTTTTGATTTTCTTCAGACACAGTTTGTGAACTACTGATTTCAGATATAAGGATATTCTCCTTGAGCATAATATTTTCTATCTCAAGAGCCTCATATTTACTACACATTTATGTGTGGGCTTTGGACAGATTCTTATACTCTTTGAAGAGTTCCTTGGAACTTTCCTTCAGGTCATCATACATCTCTTGAAGGGTTAAAGGAAATACCTCAGTTTCTGAGCTGTCTGATGAGGGCAAGCTGGCCATAAGACATAGATTGGCCTCTTCTGAAGTGTCTTCCTCTTCTTCTGAGGTAGACTCATCAAGATCCTCCCATGTTGCCATCAGACCCTTCTTCTTTTTTAAGAACTTCTTCTTCTTGAAGTTATTCTTCTTTAGTCTTGGGCATTCTGCCTTCATGTGACCTGGTTGTTTACACTCAAAACATATAATTTTGTCATTGTGTAAATCCTTACCTGATTTACCTGATTTAGAGGTAGAGGATTGGTTCTTTCTGAACTTTCCTCTGTTCTGCAGCATCCTCTTGATCTTTCTGCTGAGAAGAGCAAGATCATCATCTTCTTCTGAGCTATCTTCAGAGTCTTCATCTGCTTCTGAAGTTTCCTCAGCTTGCATGGCTTTTATGTTCCCATGCCTAGTCTGTCTGGTCCTGGTGTTCAATGCCAGAGATTTAGTTTTGGATTCATCCTCTCCAAGTTCTAACTCATGGACTTTGAGAGAGCCCAATAGTTCCTCCATTTTCAAGGTGTTTAAATCTTTAGCCTCTTGAATGGCAGTAACCTTGGGTCTCCAAGCCTTGGGAAGGCTTCTCAGAATCTTTCGATTATTATCTCCAGATTCATAAGATCTTCCCAAAGATCTCAGTCCATTTGTTATTGTCTGAAACCTACCAAACATTTGGTCAATAGTTTCAGACTCATGCATCTTGAACATCTCATATTGATGAACAAGCATGCTTATCTTGGATTGTTTGACATTATCAGTTCCCTCATGGGCTGATGCCAATGTATCCCAGATTTCCTTGGTAGAGGAGCATCCATGAACTTTCTCATACTCTACTTTGTTCAATGAACATACCAGGTAGAGTTTTGCCTTAGCATTTAATTGAACTTGAGCTCTCTGCTCCATGGACCATTCAGACCTAGGAATGGGTTCATTACCACGCATGGGAATATAGTCACCTTCAGTTACTATATCCCAGAGACTGATGTTGCTGCTTTCAATGAAAAACTTCATGCGATCTCTCCAGTAATGGTAGTCTACACCATTAAAAGCTGGAGGCCTTGCCACAGAGGCTCCTTCTGTGATGTAGTGGCTGCTGTTTGGTTGTGCTTCCATCTGGATCTTTAAACCTCAACACTTGTTAGGTGCTCAACCCTGAGTTAAGCTCTGGTACCAACTGTAGAAACACAAGGAAACACTAGAAGAGGGGGTTGAATAGTGTTTCTTAAATAACTTATGAAAGCTTTTCGCAAACAGCTTTTATAATGAAATTTCAGACAGGTTAAAGGGGTTGTCTGAAGTTTCTTAAGACAGGTTCTGAAAATATGTTTTTAAAACGTTTCTTGCTTTTATAAATTATCAGAACAGTTTTTCAACACCCTTTGATTAGAATAAACGTATTGACAAGAGATAAGGGTAAGAAAACTTAGCGACAGAATTTATCCTGGTTCACTCACTACCACTGTGAGCTACGTCCAGTCCCAATGCCAACTAGCACTTGGATTTTCTCTTAATCTCAACCAGATTACAAGTATTCTTTTACAGTCAAGCCTATTCAGGCTCTACAACCAAGTATTCTTTTTTTCAGTCAAGCCTCTCCAGGCTCTTACAAACAAGTATTCTTTAGACAACAAGCCTCTCCAGGCTCAAAAATAAGTATTCTTTAGATAACAAGCCTCTCCAGGCTCAAAAACAGTTTTACAGAGAAAAGATTGTTTAAGCTCTAAAACTAAACCAGTTTGAAGCTTAAACAGTTACAATGTACAAATAACTGAGGTATACTCAGAATATATGAAATGATGTACAAAGAATTTTTATCAGAGTATGTTTTACAGAGTAAAACTAGCAGCGCTTTGTTTCTCTTGAAATGTAATATCTTGTTCTTCTTTTTGTTGTGTTGTTGTTAATGATCTTCAGATGAAGGGTATTTATACCCAGTCTTCAATCCGTTGAAAATTCACCGTTTAGAGATAGCATTTAATGCTTTTAATCCGTTGTGAGACATGCTCCTGAGCATTCTGTGCGTTCTGAAACTTTTCTGACAACGTCCAAGGTTGCTGCTGACAAAAGCTGCCACAGTTGTTGCTGCAAAAACTGCGCTGCAGAGATTTCCCAAATGGTGTATGAAATTCAAACAACCCTGGAAAGGTCTCTGTGTCTTTGCCAAAATAAGCCTTGAAAAGTTGCGTGCAGCAGAGATAGATTTGACTCTTCAGAACTTCAGACAATTCTTCTCACAACTTCAGCAAGATGTGCCACGTCATAAAATACGACTTCAGACGGCTTCAACACTTCAGACAGGTTGAACCTTCAGACGGCTTCAACACTTCAGACAGGTTGAACCTTTAGACAATCTTTATTAAGATTAAAGTGACTTGCTGAAATCATAGATAAAACATTAAAAACATATGTATCCATGGAAATTCTTTTAACCAAATTTTTTAAACATTAAAACTTAGGGATTGAGCTGTCTTAAATCATCATAATCTTCCTTATGATATTTTTGAGACTCAACACCTTCTCCTCTAACACACAAGCTCTACACATATCCTCTAGGGTCTGGATGGTTCTCTCAGACTGACCGTCATTCTGAGGATGGTAAGTGGTACTAAACTTCAGTTTAGTCCCAAAGGCCTGGTGAAGTACATTACAAAACCTAGAGGTAAACCTAGGATATCTATTTGAAATTATACTAGGGGGTATACCATGGATTTTTACATTCTCCTTGATATACAGGTCTAATAACTTGTTCAGGGAGTATGTGGCCCTAATAGGTAGGAAATGGGCCGACTTGTTCAGACGGTCCACAATCACCCAAATGGCGTCACACCTAGCTGGGACTCTAGGTAGTCCCATCACAAAATCCATCGTTATGCCCTCCCAGTTCAACTCAGGGATTTCTAAAGGTTGAAGGGTTCCTGAAGGTTTTTGGTGTTCTATTTTAAGTTGCTGATACACTAGATACCTAGAAACGAAATCTACTACCTCATCATTCATACATGCGTACCAAAACATCCTCTTCAAGTCCTGATACATCTTGGTAGTACCAGGATGCACCGTGAACTTGCTCCGATTGGCCTTCTCTAGAATCTGTTGTGCCATAGACTACCCCCTTAGAGACACATACTCTTCCTTAGAAGAGAAACATCCCATCTCCAGACTCAGAAAACCTTGGCTGCCCTTTCCTAGCTTGGAATTCTACATCTAAATCCTGGGCCTCTTTAATCTGGGCTCTTAACTTGGTGGATACTTCTATCCTACACAGCCTCAGACTATCAGTCCCGAGACTCACATTGAGGCTCAAGTCCCTAAACTCCTTCACCAATTCCATCTTTTGCACTATCATAAATGATGCATGCAGGGATTTCCTACTCAAGGCATCAACCACTACATTGGCCTTGCTCGGGTGGTACTTCAACTCAAAATCATAATTCTTAAGGAACTCTGTCCACCTTCTCTGCCTCATGTTAAGTATTTTTATCAAAGAGGTACTTGAGGCTCTTGTGGTCACTAAACACCTAAAACTTCACTTCATACAGGTAATGCCTCCAAATTTTGAGAGCAAAAACCACAGTCGTTAACTTTAAGTCATGGATGGGATAGTTCTCCTCATGGGGCCTAAGGGCCTGTTTGGTTTTGTCCATTTCCTGTTGTCATTTCCATTGAAAATAAGAAATGGTCATGAAAATGTGTTTGGTTGAATTTTTGGAAATATTTTCTTTAAAAACGTTTTCAAAATATAGCCTAAAAATGAAAAAAAAAAAGTCGTTTCCATGGTTTACACTCAAATTTTGGAAATGAAAAGCGAAAATAGCGAAAACGCGGTGGCATAAACCGTAATTGTCATGAACTTATGGGTTAACCCTCTTTTTTTTTTATTTACCCGTTAGCATCGCTCTCGCTTATTTGTGTATGTGTTATTCACGTTGCTTCTTCTTCAGTTACTGTTGTGTGCCCTAGGTATGACCCCTACCCATCTCTTCTTCCCCCTTTATCTACTCATCTGTTTCATCCTTCTCTTTTTTTCTTCATCAACAATTTTTCTCTGAAATAGGGTTTCAAAAATTGAAAAGAGGTGCCCCCAAATATTGGCTTTTAAGGTCAGAATCAGTCCCTTTTTCTTTAAATCTATTGATTGTTAATCTTCTTCAATCGTTGTTGGTCTTCTTTTTCATGGCTACTCTATTGCTCTTCTTCTTCATGTTTCCTTCTTCAATGGCGGCATATTCTGCATTTTTTTGTTATCCTTATTATGTATTTTTTCCTCCCAATCAATTTTTTTGGCACATAAATTAAAGAATTAAACCCAAAGTTGTATGTTTAACATGTTTGATGAATCACAGTATGAAGCTTCCCTGTTCGATTTATGTATGATTTTAAGCTTAATTTTTATTTTGATAAAAATTATTCTAGAATAAAATTATAAAGGAGTTAATTTAAAAAAAATAACATGATTGTTATACTTGTCGTGATTGTCTTAAAAGTTAATATTTACTTGACAAAAAGTTTCTCGGGATCCTGTACGTGATTGATATGCTTGGATTTGTCGGATAGTATTACTTTAAAGCTTTAACTCAGTGAATAGACCCTTGACTATTCCACATAGAAGAATATTAGATATAGGTGAGATTACTTTCTAACAAGAGCTTATTCTTTCATTCTTCGGATTTTGCTTCAAACTTCAATCGGTATAGGAAAAAGAACTAGGCAATGTTACAGAGCTATATTAGCTTCATATTAGACCCCCTTTGTTTGATGATTAAAGCATATTTTTCTATTTGGTTCATGAAATGTTCATTTCACAGATAATTTGGGCTTAATTGAATTATGCAATACTGACTCAATCGGCTATTTATTTTTTCTCTTGTTTTGTTTCTTGTGTCTGATTTTCATTCATTTTGGACTTAAGGTTGCTCTTTTCCTACTTTTGCTACTTGCTGAAGCTGAAAATCTTGCTTTTAATTTTGATACACCCCCAAGATCTTATGTCTATATGAAGCTCTTGTTTGCTGAGCTTGAGATTAACCTCTGTAACTTATCTATATTTGATAAGTTAATTAAGTATAGGCAAACATGAGTTATGGAGAGAGTAGTGAATTGCAATGTCTCAGTATTGTGTTTTTAGTTAAGTATAGGCAAACATAAGTTAATTAAGTGTATTTTCTATTTGTCTGTTACTGTGAGTGATAGTTCCACTTTATTATTGTGTTTTTATCTAGTCATGCAACTGTTACATTGTCCTATTGTTAACCATGGCTATACTTTACTGTGAGTGATAGTTTCACTTTAGTGTTATTATTTTTAAACCAAAATTGTATAGAAATTATTATTTTTAATTCATTTGTTTTTGACATACCTGCTTGACATGAAGTTATTAACATAAAATAGGAGGAAAAAGTGAGAAGGGAGAAATCATGGAATGGACAACCCAAAACACAAAGGCTTTCATTGAAAAAATTTATGACCGAGTGAAAAAGGGGCAATTGAAAGGGTAAACGTTTAAGATAACAATTTAGGAAGAAATTAACAATGAGTTGAATGAGATAAGTGGAACAAATTATGGTGTCGATAAGTTGAAAGGAAAGTTCAATTGCCTACGACAGTTACATCGTGAATTTTCAACTTTGTTATCTCGTACTGGAGTTACATGGGATTCTTTTGAATCTAACAAAGTAAATGCTCTTGAAGAAGTATGGGAAGATTTGTACACGGTAAGTTTAACTTAATTAATTTAAACGATATCATTATCATTGTAATCTTGTCTTAATATATGTATATACATAATATTAATGATGTTCTATTTTTATTTGTAGAAGGGCGTGTTCTACAAAAATGTTAAGAAACATGGTTTTGAGCTTAACTATGATATCTTAGGTGAGATATTTAATTCCAACACAACAACTGGAAAATTAAGTCAAGCTTCTACTCAACAACCACCAACTTTAAATGAGGAGAGAGAGACTTAGAAGGATACTTCCTTACTATGGGTGTGCATGTTGAAACTGATGTGTTTGATTGTGATGGGGATGATTTGCAAGAACTGAGGAACAAAAGGAAAGCTGTAGATTCTTCAAGTGAGCATCGATGAAAAGTGGTAAAAAATTCTAGTAAGGACATGTTAGAAGCAGCTTTAAGCTTATGGACTAACTCAATAGGTGCAGGATTAGAAGTATCTAAAGCAAGAGCAGAAGCATCAAAAGCTAAGGCAGACCAATATAAGGTAAAACTTAGTCAAGCTATCAGCCCAATAATTGATCTTTTTTCTACAGAGGCATGCATGGAATTGTTGGACTCCATAGAAGATATTTCCCCTAAAGTTTACAACAATGTGTTGATGAAGTTTACAAATAAGGATTAGAGAGTCATTTTTATTAGGATGCCTTCATTTAGGAGGAAGGATTGGCTAGCTTCTCTTAAGTAGATTTAATGAATAATTTGTGTTATTGTGTTGCGACTTAAATGATTTATTATCTTGTGTTTTGACTTGTTTAAAATTCAATTGTTGGATTGGTAATATGTTTTATTTGTACTACTTGGTTGACATTAATGTGTGTTGTTTTAATTTGTGTATTGCTTTTACCCTATTTAAACTATTTGAATGTTATCTATTATTGAACTAGTTAATATTATCATTTATTTGAGCGGGTTAATATGTCTTTGATTCAATCCACAGATAGTTCATCAAGTGAAAGTAGCTTCGATTCTGATTTGGATGATTTTGGTGATTTAGTTATGGTTTTAATGATCATGGAATATGAGAAGAATTTTATTAGTAAGACACCATGTAGAACTTCTATGTTGACTAGAAAGAAGTATACTTTAGAATTTTTGGTCGATCATCAAGCTAGATGTTATGAGAATTTTAGAATGAAAAAGGATGTGTTTTTCAATTTTTGTGAAAGTTTAAAGGATGTTAGAAATTTGAGGGATGGTAAAAAGGTCAGCTTAGAGGAAGCAGTTGCAATGTTTTTTTTTATCATAGTATGCCATAACTTGCGTCATTGAGTCGTTCTAGAACGGTTTCAACATTCCTTACATAGTGTAAGCAAATGGTTTACAATTGTTCTAATAGTTGTCTGTAAGTTGGGCACAATCATTATTCAACAAGAAAATCAGACAACTACACATCCTTATATTATGGGCAACCGAAAATATTATCCTTATTTTAAGGTAAATTTCTATATAGGTATTCAAAATATTTAGTAAGTTTTTTCCTTATTTTGATACTAAAATATTATTTATTTTCATAAACGTAGAATTGCATTGGTGTGATTAATGGTACACACGTATCTGCTTGGGCTCTTACTTCCAAACAAATTGCTTTTCGTGGAAGAAAAGTATTGGTAACACAAAAGATTTTAGCAGTACGGGATTTTGATATGCTATTTACATTTGTTTATTCTGGCTGGGAAGGGACATCAAATAATTCAAGGGTGTTTTTAGATGCTTTAACTCCTGAAAATAATTTTCAAAAGCCTCATGGAGGTATGTTTCTTTTTTGTTCACTATAATATGTTTTTTAGTTGTTTCATACTTTTGAGTTATTCAATGTGTGCATGGTTTATTTTGTAGATCAATTTTACCTTGTTGATTCTGGATTTCCTAATATGCATGGCTATCTGGCCCAATTTTGAAGGCAGATATATCATTTATGTGATTTTCGCGATGGAGGAGGAAGACCACGGGGAAAACAAGAATTATTTAATTACAGACACTCTTCATTAAGGAACATTATTGAAATATGTTTTGGAGCATTAAAAGCAAGGTTCCCAATTTTGAAAATGATGCCAAATTATCATGTTCAAAGATTTATTAGAATGCAACATACCACAGATAGACTCTTTGACCAATATGTTGCAAAAGACTTGGTTATGGATGAGCAAGGCTTAAGGGTAGACCAACAAGGTGTTGATGTTGATGCTAATCAAGCTGCTGAAATGGCACAAGTTCGAGGGGCTATTGCAAATCAAATGTGGGAAAGTTACCATAGAGTCATAATAATCTTTGTATTTAACACATGATACTTGTTACTTTGTTATTTTATTAGCTATAATAACACATCGAAATCTTTATATGTAAGTTTAGGGTTAAATATGTCTTTGGTCCTTCATTTACTTTTTTTATTGGTTTAGGTCCTTCATTTTTTAAAATCACATGTTTTTAGTCCCTTTTATTAACTATACTCCGTTGAGTCACGTTCGCAGCTCCACTACAATTTTCTTAGGTAAAAATTCATAGCAAATTTCTTGCGATTTCTCCTCTAAAGAAGTCATCTGTAGTAAATTTCAACAAAAATAAAAAATATTTATATAAAAATGCTATTATAAAATTTTTCATCTTTGTTGTAGAAAAATCTAAAATAAACTTCCCAAAAATTTTAGAATCAGGACAAAATTTTCTTAGAATTTTGAAATCTACAAGAAAATTAAAAAAATCTACGAGAAATATTACTATATCATCACTTAGTGGTAGGGGTGTTCATGGGACGGGGTTTACCTGTCCCTAACCCGCCCCTAATTTTTTATCGGGTCAATTCTATGGACCCGAACCCGTCCATAGACCCGAAGAGACCCGATGATGTGCGGGTCTAAGTAAGACCAGGTCTGAGTAGGACAGGATCATGTTGGCCCGATATATAAGCTAAATATAATCATGAAATGATCATATAACAATGTTCAAAAGAAAATAATTCATACAATTAATAAATATATTGCATACAATAGAATACCTCTTAATGTATGCAATATTTTTACTTTTTTAAAGTTTGGGACATTACTAAACCAAGAATAACACTATATCACTATATAATTTTATGTATATAATGTATTTTTAAAGGTAAATAAAGGAAAGTTAGACTCAAAAACCTTATCTAAAATGAAGAAAATAAGGTTAGGACTTTACATAATAGAAAATCATAAGTAATAAATATTATATTTGTATATGAAGGACGGGTCGGGTAACCCGAAGGTGAACTCGAACTCATCCTCAACCTGATGTCGGGTCAAAAAATGAGACCCGATGAGACCCGATTTGGTTCTATTTTTCTTGTAGGAAAAAAACATACCCGGCCCGAGTAGGACGGGATAGGACGGGTCAAAGGGACGGACCGGGTCTTGAACACCCCTACTTAGTGGAATATAACTAACGATGAGGACTAAAATCATGTGATTTTAAAAAATAGAGGACAAAAACTAATGAAAAAATATTATGAAAAAATAATTTTGGGGAAGAAAAACATATTTAACCCTTAAGTTTATTTAATTATTAAACAATACGATTAATTGAATATTATGAAGAATAAATATTACAATTTTTATTCATAAATGACATCGTAAAAAAGAAAAATATGCTTATATTATCCCAAAATTTTATTTCTAACTTTATATAAAATATATAAATTTTTAAATGAAAACAGTTAAACCAAACACAATTTTAGTATTTTCATTTTCTGGAAACAAAAAAACAGAAAGTCAAAACAAACACGTTTTTCTCAATTTTCAAAATTAGAAAATGAAAACATGAAATGAAAACAGAAAACAATTCCTCAAACAAAACAGGCCCTGAGCTGTCTAGAGGCATAGGCTACTACCTTTTTCTCTTGCATCAACACATAACTCAATTCCTTACCCGATGCATTGCTATAGACCTCAAAAGTTTTGGAAGGGTTCGGCAACACTAGCATCGGGGTGGTGGTCAACCTCTCCTTGAGCTCCATGAAGCTCTTGTCACACTTCTCATTCCATACGAAGGCTTATCCCTTACGGGTCAACCTAGTGAGGGGCAATACTGGCTGAGAGAATCCCTTGATGAATCTCCTGTAGTATCCCGTTAATCCTAGGAAACTCCTAATCTCAGTTATGGTCTTAGGTCGCTCCCACTTAAGGACGACTTCTATCTTACTAGGGTCAACCAACACACCCTCCTGGGAGATCACATGACCTAAGAAATGGAGCCTATCCACCCAAAACTCCCATTTCTCACGGTTAGCAAGCATTTCTTTTCTCTCAAAACCCATAACACTATCCTTAATTGTTGCTCATGCTCCTCTAAGGTTTGGGAGTAGATAAGAATGACATCGATGAATACAATGACCAACTTATCCACGTAGGGCCGGAAAATCCGGTTCATGTAGTTCAAGAACATGGTCGGAGAATAGGTTAAGCCAAATGACATCACCAAGTACTCATAATATCCATATCTAGTCCTAGCTAAAGGTAGTCTTAGGAATATCCTCACTCCAAATCTTGATTTGGTGATAACTCGATCTTAAATCTATCTTAGAGAACACAAACGCTTCCTTAAGTTGATCTAACAGGTCATCAATCCTAGGTAATGGATCTTTGTTCTTAATGGTAACCTTGTTTAACTGACTAAAGTCTACACACAACCTCATACTCCCATTCTTCTTATTGACCATGAGCACTAGTGCTCCCCAGGGTGACACACTGGGTCAGATGAATTTCTTCCCTATTAAGTCTTCTAATTGGGTCTTAAGTTCACTCAACTCTAGTGGTGACATCCTACAAGGTTCCTTTGATATGGGTCCTGTGACGGGCACATGATTTATGGAAAACTCAATCTCTCAGATCGGAGGTAAGGTGGTTACCTCACTAGGGAAAACATCTTAGAACTCCCTAACTATAGCTATACTACTCAAGTCAGAACTAGTCCCTACAATTGAGGAAGGCATTAAAATAAACAACTACTCCCATCAGACAGACATTTTGATAAGTGCAAAATATATGATAAATTCTTGTATAATTACTGCACTTATCAAGGGTAAATTGGTAAATTTATTCCCCAAATTACCTCTTTTTAGCAATAAATGCATATTTTGTGATTATTTAATTCAAATTTGAATTTGATACTATTTTAATAGAAAATCTGTTGATTTTGCATATAAAAGAGGAAGTTTTAAAAAGAGAAACAAGATAGCATTTATTTGAAGAGAAAATCTGCAGATGAGATTTTAAATGGCAACAAATCAAGATAAAATCAGCAGTCATTTAAAAAAGTATTCTGAAGGTAACTTTCTCAATTTAAATTTGAAGATCAAATCAACACAAAATCAAGCTAAAAAGAGGGAAACAAGGAAAGCAAAGCAAACAAGGATAAGATCAGGAAGAGATCAAGTTGAAAAAGGAGAAAATCAGGAAAGCAGGAACGAGAACCACGCTCCAGATTTCAGATAAGCTTTCCAATTTCTATTTAAAGGACCTTTTTCAAAGATCAAAGCAAGTCCGAGAGACCCAAGAAAGTCCCGGAGACCCAAGGGAGACGACAAAGCAGAGCTAGGGCTGGAGAAAAGTGTGACAGTTTCTCCGTTGGTTTGTAATGGCTACCATGCATAGCTAAACTCTCCAATAGGATTGAATGTAGTTGATTCAATTCCCAATTGTATGTGAATTCTCCTTATTTTTTATGAATCCCTATTTTTATACTTTGCTTAATGCGTAACTTCTGCCTGTGTGCCGGAGTTATAGGTTGGTTTTATGGGGCGCATTCGAGAGGTGATTCTGTAAAATAAATAGCGAGTTTGGGGGAGTCTAGAGATAGGAAACTTGAACTCTGATTGGTAAAAATACTCATAGTAGTCACTGTGGAGATCAAGGCGAATTGATATTTTTAACAAACGGAAAAATAAATCTTTAAAGCCGGGGTAATTTGTCGCTTAGGAGAACCCGCATGAATTATTTCTAAGTATTTTATCATTGTGGAGACCAGGGTAAAATAACATAGTTTGGCTAGGGTATCATAATTATATATTCATAAATAATATTGGGGATCACATACGAAAGGGGTGCGATGAAACGAAGTTCAATCCTAGTCCAAGTAACTGTCTCTACCTATCTCAATTTATTTTCTGTTTTTATTTACTTTCGTAATTCAACAACCAACAACCGTATTCTCACTTGATAGTTGTGACCACTAATCTTTATAAATTGAACCGTTCCCTGTGGATACGATACTCTTACTTACTATTATACTGATGGGATTTTGGTACGCTTGCCAGAATTTCAACAAGTATTTTTAGCGCCGTTGCCGGGGAACGGTGTATCAATTTTTAAAGACTCGGGAGGTCTATTTTATCAAGTTGTATATATTTTATTTTAATTTTTTAGGATTTTTATTTTCTAGGAATTTTAATTTTTAATTATTTTATTTTAATTTTTTTTCTTTTTATTTAGGATTTAAAAAAAATTATTATTATTTTTTTATTAAAAAAATTTAATTATTTTTTATTTTGTTCCTCTCTTCCGAGCTAACATTTGTTTGAGCTTCTTGATTTATGCTCTTGTGAGGACAGGTGTCTCAAAATCAATTGTTATTTGATCCTGAGATAGAAGGGACATCTAGAAGGAACAAAAGTAGAAACGAGAAAAAAAGGGCAAGGATAAGCTTAAGGAGACAATCTTAACACTCTCTGTTTAACCACCCCAAGTGAAGTAAATGTTGGATGGCTTCTGAATGGCAAAATCCACCAAGAAGAACCCTTGGAGATTATGTTAGGCAGCAAGAACCAGAATATTTCTCCCACGCGCCGATTCAAGGTAACTTCTCTAATTACAACAATTATTCTAACAAATTTTCGTAGGATTGGGGAAGTTACCAGAATCAAAATTCTGGGTGGCAACAAGATGCTGTTTCGTTCCACATGCAAACTTCTGCAGATGAAATCAGGGCAGATTATAAGATTATAAGGCATCAATTAGAAGCAATCAACAAGCTGCTGGATAACCTTCCTCAGCAATTGCAAACAGTGCACTCATATCCTGTCCAGTCACCACAATTAATTTTTTATTTTTGTGGAGGTGACCACCCCAATGGTTACTGCTCTTATCCATGCATTTAAGAAGAGCAAGTTAATTACATAGGTGTTTGTCCTAAAATTTAATACAAACAAATGTATCTCAGAGCAATCTAGGACGAGATACAGGTCCTCTTATTTTGTGTGGGTTCTACCTAGTGTGAAATCTATGGGTGAGCGTAGGAACACATAAATCACTTGTAACTGGCCCCTGAACGGGCCTTAAATTGCATTAAAGTGGTAAATACAATGTTCAAGAGGTGTAATTGAAAGTAACCATTACAATTCCATGGATTCCTAAGCTACGGAGCATGAACATGTAAATAAGTGAAAGAAAACAAGCAAAAGAAAGTAAATAGAAAGAGGGTGGTCGGCGCTGTCCCTACTTCCTCTCAGCGTGTTGGGTGCCTTGGATCGCTATGGTGGATGCTACGGCTTTCAGGGTGCTCTTGAGTGTTTAGGTTGCGGACCTTTGTTTCTTCATGCTTTCTCCTATTTATAGCTCCCTCTGGTAACCGTTTTTGGGTTGCTGTAACCTCCCAAGATCTTTACATAACTCCTCATGAACCCACGTTCTCTACATGCACTCTAGTGGGCTCGTGCTTAATAACTGCTATTGATGACGTGGAAAACGTCCAAGGCAAACTGAACAGAAACAGGGATATGATCCTTTCTCGAACTGATGGAGAAGGGTTCCTTTGAACCAAGGTAGAGGAAGTATTTCGAACCGGCTAAAGGTTCTCCTTCTTCGAACCATGGCTTACTTCGAACCTGCCTAGACCCTTTCTTGACCTTGTTTGCTCCTTCGAAACCTAGGCCTTCTTTTTGCTCTTCGAAGCCACTTACCTGCCGTCCAATCTAATTGTCTTGACCACCGTCCACTTTGGTGAATGCGACCAAGACTTCTTTTGATTGGCCCTTTGGAGTAGCATTCTTAATTCTTCCATGGCTTTCCACCCCTATAAAAAAAAAGACTTCATTTGGGTTCCACCATTCTTCCCTATGACCATGGAGAGATCTCTGATATTGGCTGCCCTGTACGACCTGATCTTGCCATTATATTTGGACTTTAGGTCGACAGGGTGTCCAACATTAGTGGTCACTTCACAGTGGACCTTGACCTCAGGTCGAACAGTGCAGCCAACATTCAAGGCCTTAGCCCCATGCATGGCCTGGTATTACTCCCACCTCCTTGGTACTAGGAAGAGGTTCAGGGTAATGGGCAATCTCAAAGCCCATTGCCTAATCTTCTGATTCTTGAGGGAAGAGGAAGATGAAGAAGAGGAGGAGGAGGAAGGCAGATGAAGAAGATGGGGGTGAGGCTCCCGACCCTTGGATTATTTGGAAGGTCCAAGGCTGAGAATCAACTCCTTTCTAAAATTTGAAGCAAGGTGTTGTTCCTCCTCCGAAGACATGACACTGACACCCAGGTCGAAGGGTCTACTTCCTCCATTCGAAGCACTGGTTCGAAGATCAACATACCTGGAGACATGTAATAGGAAATAAAGTTAGGTTCGAATAGCGAACCTTTAGGCTTTAGTTCTATTCTGTTGTAATCCCTATTAGCAGGACTTTAATAAAATGAGTATTCTTTTCTGGCTTTCTGTTAGCCACTTCGAACTACATTTTATTTTTAACATGTAACAATAGGCAATCAAGGAAGACCAGACAACTTCTCCAACAACAACAACTTTGCAAACAACTCACAAGGATGGAGAAATAGCCAGAATCAGGACTTTGGGTGGCACCAAGATGATGTTTCATTCCACAGGAAACCTTCTTTCCAACAACAGCAAAGTTACTCTTCAGCTCAACAAGAAGAATCAAGATTTGATACTCTTCTTGAAGAAAAAGTACAATACTTTGTGAAATTGCAGAAATATAACAAAGAAGCAGGAATAACTATTGATCCCATACTGGCACAGATAGTAGAAAATTTTGTTAAATATCAGTCAGAACGGATCTCAGCAAAGGCTCAACCCAACCCCGAAGAACTGTGTGACGACATTGTTCAACGGATAAGGGAAGAAATCAATGACAATCTGGCTGATGAAGAAGAGGAACCTGAAGAGAAGGACACTGAAAAAGTAAAAGAAATTGAAGAAGCTGAAGAAGACAAGGAAGAAGAAGAAGGTGAAGCAGAAGTAGAAGTAGAAGAAGAAAAAGGAGAGGATGAAACAGAAAAGACTGTGCTTAAAGAAGGGATTGACTGTAAAGGGGAGGAAGAGAACAAAACATATGAGAGTGTACATGATGAAAAAGATGAAGAAAATGAGAAAAAGAGTGAACAGGGAGATAGTGAGTCAAAGCCCGAGAAAGGAGGGGAAGTGGTCAGATATGTTTCATATCAAATTCAAAGCCTAGAGCCAGATTGAAGACAAAGTGGTCAGATATGTTTCATATCAAAGACCCTTGCGAAGCAAATAAATGGAGAACATTCAACTGTGAATCATCCAAGCTTCAGGAGAAGAAGACTCATGCACATCAGAGCAAGATAATAAAGAAAAGAAAAGTCAAGCCAAGGGAGTCAGAAGCATGGTCTAATTCCAGAAAGAAGCCCGAATGGTTAAAGTCATTTCACATTACAGATTGTTCCAAGGCAAGATTATGGGGAGGTTTATTGGCCAAAGAAAGGAAAGGTGCAGCACACAAGCTCCCCAAAAGATTCTAGTTTCTACCACCTTGAGAGAACAGGCGTCAAGCTATATGACGTTAAACGAGCGCTTCTTGGGAGGCAACCCAGAGATTTTTAAGTTTTTAATTGTTTTCAATTTTGTTTGTTAATTAGGATTTTTCATTTTTTTAGGATTTAGGAAATTTTCAAAATTGATTGGAATAAGTTTGTTGAAAATAAAATTTTTCAACAATAGGAAGTAGCAGAAAACTTGACTGAAAATTGCAAAATTTCATTCTGTTTTCTGTGCTTCACCTGCGCTGAGCGCAGGTAAAGCGAAAAATTGCAATTTCAATCACTGTTTTCTACGCTTCACGTGCGCTGAGCGCAGGTGAAGCACAGTGGTACAGGTTTTTGAAACTGAAACCTGCGCCTCACTCACGCTGAGCGCAGGTCGAGCGCAGGTACGCGCTGTTACTTAAATTGAACTAAAAACAGGGGGAAGTAATTCGTTCTTCCTCACCTGTTTTCTCTTGTACCGTCTCTCTACTTCCTAAGCTCTTCTTTTCACTTTTTCCACTCACAAACCTCCATCTATTTTGAAACTTTCAAGTTTCAGGTATGTTTTCTTTAATTTTCACCAATTGAAATCTTCATTTACTCTATTTTTATGATTTGAACTTTAGGATAGTAACCTTAGGATTGTGAATGAGTATATTGTTGATTATTGCTATCTTGAATGTGATTTTGGCTGTGTGAAACATGAAGAACAATTTGTTTGATTGGAATGCTCGTTGTTTTGTAAGTTTTATGCTCTGTTTCTTGCAAAAATTTTAAACTTTCACTTTCCATGAATTAATTGAATGCTTGCAAAACAACAGGGTATATTCTGTTTTTTGGAAGCCATTACCAAGTGCAACTGAAATTTTGTTGTGAAGAGATTGATTCTTTTGAAAGTATTCTGAATTTTGCATGCAAATTGGTTAATGATAGGCTTTCATGTTCTTCATAAATTAGTGTTTGCAATAAGGCATCGTTGAATTGAATGTGTTTTTAGCAACTAACTATTTATATTTGACTTTTCAGATGCCTAGGATCAAATACACGACTGGCCTTTCCCGTGGCTCTAGCTCACGAGGAGAAGGCATAGGGAAGAGGGTCAGAGATGAACCCCATTATGATCCCATGAGATTCAAAAGTGCACAGGCTGCTGCAAAGTATTAAGCTTTCAGACCATATCCACAGAGGGATTTCCCACCTTTTGAAGCATTTGTACCAGACCCATACCCAGGCATGCTACTTGATGAGTTCCGGACATTCTTGCAGTGGCCTGGGGATAGTCCTATTCATCCAGAGGGAGGTAGAGCAGCAGCAGCTGGAGAGCAGAACAAGGACTTACATGATACAGAGGACGAAGATTGATACTAGTGTTTTAATTTCTTTTCGTTCTTTTATTTTCTAATTTCTTTTATTTTTTAGGATTAATTCTTTTTTAGTTAAATAGGATTTTTGTTTTGTTTTTCATTTTTTAGGATTTTAGGAATTAGGGATTTAAGGAATTAATTTTAAAATCTCAAAGCTAGGCAGTTTAACTAACTAAATTAGGAAAGAAATAGGAATTTTGTGATTAAATCCATAATTAGTTAGAATTAGGATATTATGCAGGAAAATATATCAGGGTAGTTAATTAATTTTAATAAGTGATTTCATCAAGGAAATTAGCCAAAAGCCGGTGAGTTGTGAGACCAAACACTGAATTGAGAGTTTTCACCGCTGCTTGTCAACTGATATTGCTTGAGCTTTTGAATTTTATTCTGCACATGAAAAATATGGAAGTGATAAAGGCAAAATTTTGTGGTTTAATTATTTGCTCAGTGCTAAAAAGCCAACCTTTGAGAAATTTTTCCAACTTTTTTTGGTAACCCATTTGAGCTTTAATGTTTCTTCTTATGTACCCCAGCCAAAATTAATGTCTATATCTCGTCCCTTACACATTTGGAATAGAGAGCAAAGGGGTAATCTAATAAAATGGGAGAAATTGGTTGGTTACTTGAAGTTGAAAGGAATACAAAGAGCAGGCACAAGAAAGCAAAAGAAGATCACTCCCTAAAAAATCAAAAAGAAAAAGTGAATAAAAAAAAGGAGGAGTGAATCATCAAACAAAGAAAGAGGCCAGCTAAATGATACAAATCAAGAATGAAGTGGAGAATGGAGAGAAATTTCAAGTTCAAGAAAAATTCAAAGATGCTCTCTATTCCGGTGTTCTCTTTGCATATCCAGAAAAACCATGATTTCTTGATAGCCCAGCCTCAGTACAACCAAGAAAAAGACCTTTTGATCCATGTTGACCATGTGCATGTCTAATAACCAGAAACGACTATCAATTTTAGTTGTTCAACTGCTGTGAAAATTTGAGGGAAACACTTACCCGTGAGAATGAGAGAATTCCTTGATTTATCACATATTATTTTGATTGTTATTTCTGAAAAAGTTTGAATGTGTTTTTATCCTGTTCTGATTGAGCACTGAATATCACTTGATTCTGATTTTCAATCTGATATTTGGAAAGTGACAGCTGCCCAGTAAAGAGATGAGAAAATTATTTCCTTAAATTTGAGAATCTTGACAAGGGGATTGAATCCATTTGATGGCAAAAGGTTTTCTTGCTTGAGGGCAAGCAAGAAGCTAAGTTGGGGGGAATTTGATAAGTGCAAAATATATGATAAATTCTTGTATAATTACTGCACTTATCAAGGGTAAATTGTTAAATTTATTCCCCAAATTACCTGTTTTTAGCAATAAATGCATATTTTGTGATTATTTAATTCAAATTTGAATTTGATGCTATTTTAATAGAAAATATGTTGATTTTGCAGATAAAAGAGGATGTTTTAAAAAGAGAAACAAGATAGCATCTATTTGAAGAGAAAATCTGCAGATGAGATTTTAAATAGCAACAAATCAAGATAAAATCAGCAGTCATTTAAACAAGGATTCTGAAGATAACTTTCTCAATTTAAATTTGAAGATCAAATCAGCACAAAATCAAGCTAAAAAGAGGAAAACAATGAAAGCAAAGCAAACAAGGATAAGATCATGAAGAGATCAAGTTGAAAAAGGAGAAAATCAGGAAAGCAGGAACGAGAACCACGCTCCACCTGCGCTGAGCGCAAGTGGAGCGCAGCATTTAATTAGCTCTCTGTTTCATGCGCTTCATCTGCGTTGAACGCAGGTTGAAGTGCAGGAATACGGAAACAAATTTCTGATAAGATTTCCAACAAGATTCCTTCTAGATTTCAGATAAGCTTTCCAATTTTTATTTAAAGGACCTTTTACAAAGATCAAAGCAAGTCCGAGAGACCCAAGAAAGTCCCGGAGACCCAAGGGAGACGGCAGAACAGAGCTAGGGTTAGAGAAAAGTGTGACAGTTTCTCCGTTGGTTTGTAATGGCTACCATGCGTAGCTAAACTCTCCAATAGGATTGAATGTAGTTGATTCAATCCCCAATTGTCTGTGAATTCTCCTTATTATTTATGAATCCCTATTTTTATGATATCGGTATTTTTATACTTTGCTTAATGCGTAACTTCCGCCTGTGTGCCGAAGTTATATGTTGGTTTTATGAGGCGCATTCGAGAGGTGGTTCTGTGAAATCAATAGCGAGTTTGGGGGAGCCTAGAGATAGGAAACTTAAACTCTGATTGGTGAAAATACTCATAGTAGTCACTGTGGAGACCAGGGAGAATTGATAGTTTTAACAAACGGAAAAATAGATCTTTAAAGCCGGGGTAATTTGTCGCTTGGGAGAACCCGCATGAATTATTTCTGAGTATTTTATCACTGTGGAGACCAGGGTAAAATAACATAGTTTGGCTAGGGTATCATAATTATATATTCATAAATAATGTTGGGGATCACATACAAAAGGGGTGCGATGAAACGAAGTTCAATCCTAGTCTAAGTAACTGTCTCTACCTATCTCAATTTATTTTCTGTTTTTATTTACTTTCGTAATTCAACAACCAACAACCGTATTCTCACTTGATAGTTGTGACCACTAATCTTTATAAATTGAACTGTTCCCTGTGGATACGATACTCTTACTTACTATTATACTGCTGGGATTTTGGTACACTTGCCAGAATTTCAACACATTTAGAAACTTGAGTGAAGCTGGAAAGTAAAATGGGTGGTTTCTCCCTCAAAGGAAGAGTAAGAGTTGGAAAAACAAACACTTTATTAAAACAATCAAGCATGACTTGTTTTGTGATAACCAGTTCATGATAAGAATTATATCAATACCCTTTAATGGCAAACAAATCAAATCAACTTCAAAGGTTCTCCCTTGTATCACATTATGACAATTCAAACAAACAAGTGAAGTGGAGATTGCCTCTTCGACTGGGGTGATAACATTTAATTGGAAAGGTAGAGGGGTAGCATGCAAACCCAACTTCTTCACACGATCATAGGTAGTGAATGAACGGGTTGCCCCAGAATCATATAATACAATTAAGGTACTATCACTAAATGTACATGCACCTTGCATCAGATTATTGGCCTTAGCTGCTGCCTTGCTATTGAGGGTGAAGACCCTCCCAGTAGTTTGGGGTTTGGACTTGTCCTTCTTCTTCTTCGAGCACTTCCTAGCCATGTGCCCCGACTCCAAGAAGTAAAAGCATTTCCTCTGACCCTCCGGGAACTGTCCCCGGTGAGCTTTACCACATTTGGAGCAAGTTGGGATTGTTGGTGTGGATTTCCCTTCCCTCCCTGGCCAAAAGCTCTGGGGGTTCCTCCCTGCCGGTACCTCCTCCTTTTTCCTCTTGTTCTCAGTCTGTTGGAGTGCTCCGGACTCCCTCAAATTCTTCTCCACAATGAGGCATTTGTTGACTAGGGTAAGGAAATGCTTAATCTCAAATGCCCCAACCACAACCTTGATGTCTGGCCTCATGCCCTCCTCTAGGTGGGAGCATCTCCATTCCTCATCCGAAATGTCCTCTAAGAAGCGGGAATATTTGACCAACTCCTCAAACTTGTCCACATACTGGCCCACTGCCATGATCCCCTGCTTCGGCTGCAGGAACTCAGACTCTTTCTATTTCCCCATGGTGGATAGGAAGTACTTCTCCGGGAATGTGATCTGAAAGCTCGCCCAAGTGATTGGGGTTCCTAGAGTAGCCATCTAGGGACTAAATCCCTTCCACCAGTTCTCTACCTCACCACAGAGCATCTAGGCGGAGAATCCCAACTTCATTTCTTCCGAGCACCTCATCACATCGAAGATCCGATTGAGGTCATTGAGCTAGTTGGCAGCCGCTTCCAGATCATAGGCCTTAGAGAACTGTGGGGGGCTATGTTTCCGGAACTCCGCCAAAGCTTGGACAAACGGATTCGACGTGGGTGCGCAGGGAGTCTCCGTAGATCTTCAGCATAGCTCCTAAAGGATGATTGCGTTAGCCGCAACTTACTCCCAGTTTTATGTCGCCTGCTCACTAATCATACTTGTAAGCATTTGAAGAGCCGCAACAATAGGATCTGAGTTCTAAACAGGTGGTGGTGTAGTGCCACGGGGACAACCACTCCTGCTGCGCTAGCTATAGTCCTAAACACATCTTTAGTAAACATTGAGGTGATCAGTTTCTACATTTCATAATAATGTATCTAAAACTATAACTAATTTCAGGAAACTACTCTATCCACAGTCCAATTTGATTGAACCGCTCTGATACCATAATGTAACGTCCTAATTCTATAAACCTAGAAATAATGTCCGTTGGAAGCATATTTCCAAATTTACAGAATTATTTTTCGTGACAATACCGATATCATCATACAATCACATAAAATGCGCTCAAGTAAGTCATAATTACAATTCAAATGTCACTAAGTGGCCCAAAATATACAAATAGGAAAACTAAGTTAAATTCAACACATATACATCAAAAGTATAAATATAAAACAAAAAGATGAAAAGACAAGTGGAATGATCCACTTGTGAGCATCCAAGCTCTCCGGTCAAGCATCCGTTCGATCGAGAACCCTACACATCTAAATAAAGCCACAAACGTGTGGGGAGACTAAATTCCCAATGAGTGTAATCATGCAAGCAGTGTGGGTTATCATACAATTATGGATGGGAGTATACTACTCCTAGTACTCCACCTCTTTTCACCATCACTTGAACCCTGAAATGTATTACTTACTTCACCAAAAAATTAAAACTAATAACTTGAACAACAACACCATGACACACCCCATTCTAATTGTAAAATGCTTCAGGCTCCTAACTTCAATGCATAGACTTTCAATATTGGATGTGATGTGTATTACTCATTCCTCCATAATTCATTCTAATTCTCGTTGCGGTTGAAGAATTTCACTCAACCTGACCCCATCATCGACCCAAGAAAAGTATTTGTAATTGAATTCACCATTATGCAAAAACAACATAGAGCAATTTTGGTCCACATTATAGTGACATACAGAAGTTTCAAACAACCAAATACCCATTTCTAGAGGGTAATCTCCCAAGATTTCTATATGTATTTTTAGGTTCGTATAATTTCTTTTGTTTCCCCTGCAAACTCCATAAAGCTCGTTGAACCACTCCATGAAACATTTGATACCTTCCTCAATTGGTGCAAATGTTATTGCTCTGATCCACATTCCATCATATCTTAAATCCTGTCTAATTTGTCTCTAAAATAGAAATAGAATTAAGATGTTTACATAAATTGAGAAGAAATTGGGGGAAGAAAACCTATTAATATTTTTTTGCATTCGATCAAGAAAACCAATTATAATTTTAGTCATTTTAGTCCCTCAAAATTACCATTTATTGTCATTTTAGTCCCTCATACGTGTTATTGCCACGTGGAAGCGCCACATAAGATTCCATGTGGCACGTTAAACGTTACCAAACAAACACTGACGGAGGGACCAAAATGACTGATGAAAGTATATTTCAAGGAGTAATTTATTAATTTCTTTCTTCCAAGGACCAAATTAACCGACTCTCAATTTTTCAAGGGCCAAAATGACTGTTTACTCTTTTATTTTTCATTATTTTTCTCTTTTTTTCAAATTTTTTGTCGAGCTAGCAGTTGGCTAATTAGGTTGTTAGCCCGTCTGAATATGGGTTGAGTTGAGATTTTCAACCCAAATTTGCTAACAAACCAATCCGTACCAACTAATTTTAATTTTACAAAATGATCACAGACCAGATGAGATGACATGTATTATCGTTCATAGAAAGACTATATTTTGATTTTTTAATTATTTTGTAAAATAGGTTTTCTTAATAAAATAAAAATTTATTTGATAATAATAATTTGAAAACAATTTTAGAGATGAAAAAAAATCTTATTTGATAAATTTATTTTGAAAGCATGTTTTGAAAGTAAAGAATGTTAGATAACAAAAGGAATGGTGGAAGGTGTTGAGCGGTGATAGTAGAAAGTGTTGAGCAATGGTGGCAATGATGAAAGATGAAGGCTAGTAACGACAATAGTGGAAGGAGTGGATGAAGGCGGGCGAGAGTGCCGGGAGGTATCGATATAGCAGAGGATGTCGAGTGATTAAAATAGTAAAGGGTGTCGAACAATTGCAATAGGGGTTGAATGTAGCGGGTAGCGACAATGATAGTGGAGGGTGTTGGATGGTAGCAAACAAGAATTGAAATGAGAAAATAAAAAATAAGAACAAATATAACTCTAAATTGTTCTTATTTTCTTGTTTTGAAAGGAAAAAAAAACTAAAACAAATATTGAGAATAAGTAAATATAAAACACCTACTCAACATTTTTAATAATAATTCTTAAAATACTTAATTGCACTTTTGGTCCTCCTATAGTTTATCCGTGATTTTGGTCCTTCTTACATATACTTGGAGACATAGAAAGACCTAATTTTTTAGCACTATTCAGCAAAAGAAAATTTAGGGGATCAAATTTTTTAGCGAGATGAAAATTATGAATATGCTGTATAAGATCAAAAGTGCAATTAAGCCTTATTAAAATTTTAAAATCTATATCAAACCGACCCTAAAATCTATTATATCTCATCTCTTTTTCTCTTCTCAACTACTTCTTTCCATCTTTTTTTTCCCTCCCTAATTCTCTCCCAATTTGTAAATTACAACCGTAACTACATCCCTTTTCTTCTTGACAAAGTAATAAATTATCTTGAAGGCTAATGATTTGAAGACTTTTAGTCAAAGTCATGCGGTCGTGGACGGGGGATAATGTGATGTTTAATTATAATTATAATGTGAATATGTGATGTTTAATTTTAATATATTTTTTGCATAAAAAATACCAGCCACATTTTTTTATATTTCTATTAGAATTTAATTAGTATATAATATCAGTGTAACAATATTTTACACATACATCCAATGGTGTGTCGTCATGTCATTTAATGAATGCAACATATCATATGTTATTAAATTTAATATATGATGTGCATGAAAGTATATCATTAGATATATGTGTAAATTCAAAAGTTTACATATTATGTCTCACTAAAAAATCAATTGAATAATATATATAGCATAAAAATGTGTTGCCAAGTTTTTAGCATAAAGGTTTTATACGGTCATTAAATCTTTAAATTCGTCTTTGAAAATGTAGGCTTTATAATAGTCCTAAAAGATTTCAAAATTAATTTTAAACCAGGTTTATAAAAAATTATAAATTTTAGTCGTATATTAGTCATATTGACAAATTTATTTGATGCCTAATAACCAATAGGTCTAACTGTCTAACATTCATAATTCGTTAAAGACTACGGATAATGTTATTTGATGCCTAATAACTAGTATTTAATATTCCTACTGCCTAGTTTATTAGGACTTTTTTTTTTAAAAAAAAAGGAGTACGGACATTTTTTATGTACTGATATATCCGACGCTTAAAATTTTAAAGACAAATTTAAGAATTTACGTAAAACTTTTACACTAGTAATTAATGTATTAAAATTAAATTATATAATATTATATAGTAGCTAGCTGTTAAAGTAGAGCAAAAACGTTATGGTGAAACGACGACTAATTTATAATCTATATCTATAATATAATTAAAGGAAAGTACAATTTAATTTTATATATAACAAAAACTATGAAATAATGCAATGCTCTTTTTCATCAATTAGTAATGATTTTTTTATTAAATTTTATTACTAAATATTTTATCATCAATATTATTTTTACGGTAAGTGTATTATACATTTGGTCTCTTTATTTGTTGAACTTTTAATTTATTATTATAAATTATTGTTTTAAATTTTAGGAAATTACGTTTTCAAATGAAAATATGTTTTCTAATTTTTTACTTATTATTTGTTTTAATTTATCAATTATATGATGTTTTCCTATTATCCCGTGATTTAATCTAAGCCTCATTTGATATCAAGTATTAGCCTCTACTTTTGCATATGTATTAACAGTTAACACGATCACTAGCTCTTTTTTAATTAACAAATTAAACCGACTAAAAATCCAACATGCTATTAATTATATATGTGTAATTAAAAACAGGTATACATTTTAAGCAGCTCAGCTAAGACTCCATATGGTTATGAGTTTTCAATTTTTTTTAAATTTTAACTAAATTTTTACAACTTAAAACTAAAAAATAAAAATTATTTTTTATGATTATTAAAATGAATGTTTTAAAAACCATAAAAAGTGATTTTTAATTTTTATTTTTGAGTTATAAAAATTTAATTAAAAATTTTTGAAAATAAAAAGTTGAAAGCTTAGAACCACTCCAACTGGTCCCTATTTTTTTTTTTTTTTCATTTAACAATGATATGTCAACTTATCACCATTCAGATTAAATAAAACCTTATGATGGAGCGTATCCGGTCCATTTTTCGATTGTCTGTATAATTAAATAAATGGAAAGGATATCTATCCAAAGGAGTGTTGATTGACAAGAACAACTAGGAGAAGGTTGCCACTTGTTATATAGTTCATCACATAACTCGGATCCAGCGTTGACAACACAGCTTCAATTATATTTTTTAAGTTAAAAAATATTGAAAATATATAGTTGAAGTTTATCCTGCAAAATATGAGTATAAAAAATTGGATTTAATTAATATACACCATCCGTGTAAAAAATTTTACACAAATATTTACACAAACATTTAATAATGCGTTGCCACATCATTTACCTTGTGTTTGAATGGAAAATTTTAGAATTCTCAAAATTATAATAGACAATATTGAGTGAATTGTTAAAATGAGAGGAATTGACAATGACAATCTAAAAAGTTTGAACATAAAAAAAAAATGTTGAAATTCTCTCTCAATATTTGTCATTTGAAATTCTCCTATTTGTCATAAAAAAATCTTCCTATTTGTCATTTGGAATTCTTTCTTCTACTATTTTAACACATGAATTCTAGTAATTTTAAATTTCTCCGTCCAAACACAATGTTAACCAATTTAATAACACATGAGGTATCATATTCATTAAATGATGTAACAGTACATTATTAGATGTCTGTATAAAATTTCTTTACACTGAAAATGTATATATATTAAACTCTTATCACGTTATGTAAAAATAAGTAGATCTTTAAATTCTTCAAAGCACTTGTATTCAATTCATTGGCCTACCTGACTAATTACCTCAAATTTATGAACTTAACTCCAAGGTCACTAATTTACCGATTGAATTGAACTAACCCTGCGTATCCACGTAGTCTTTTAACTTTTTTATTAAAACTATTTTAACTGTTCAATTCGAATAATATTACCATTACTAACAATTATTTTATTAGTTTAATATACATACACCGAGAGTATAAAGAAATTTTATATAAATATTCAATGATGTACTGTTACATCATTAAATAATGTAATGACACATTAATATATGTGTAAAATTTCTTTTACATTCTTTAACAATATATATCAATTAAATGCTTATTTTATACATGAAAAATTACTATCACAATTTAATCTATAATAATATGCACCACCATGCTTCCATTCTAAATTTTATGATGTCCCGAAATTCTTGGAAATGGAATCCCCTATAATTCAAATTATTTTATTTCCTTAATATATCTGCAAACAAACGGGTAACAAAAATGTTGAGTTGGCAAAGCATGTGGTTTTTGCAGCTTTTGCTTGACAAAAACCATGCCATAAACTCATTTATTTAATAAACCCACTGCAGTCCATCATAGCCTGGAAAAAGTAACCAATCCCCACCAAAATCTCCTTTTTAATTTTATCGTAGAGTTTAGAAGCATTATAATTACTTTCAGTACGTATATCAGTGTATGTATACTATACTACTGTATAATAATGTGGTGAAGTAGGAAAAATGGGAAAGGCAAAAAGAAGAAGAGGGAAAGGATGTTGGTGGTTAAAAGTTAAAAGACTAACACTTTGCTTAAGAATGGAAAGAAGCACGTCGGTTCATGATGACATAAGCTTAGATTGGAGGGTTGAATTGAATTTGTAGTGAGTAGCTAGCTGTGTCTTATTCTGCATTGAGGACCATGTTGGATGCGATGTGCACCTATCTCATTCTCTAGTCTTTTTCGCATAACCCATTGTTTCATTCACCATTACGAAACTGCAAGCTACCTTCACTCTCTCTCTCTCTCTCTCCCCACACTTCCATATAATAATATTCCCTTTTCATCCCAAGCGGTGGAACGGGAAACAACTGGACTCTGTAGTGGAGAGAGATTCGCCTACCTCCACTACCATCCATCTTCTTCTTCTTCTTTTTCTTCTATACATTCATAGTATTTAACTATTCATTCATATTCATTATGAAGTCAATCAAGTCTTGCTTCTGCTTCTGAGTAGTACGGTGATTAATTTGAAGTGTATTTGATTCGACGATGATGCTTCATTTATTGTCAAGTTTTCACTCTCCTTCTGGATCACTGAGCTCATTCTTTTAATGTCTGGATAAAAAAGGTTCGATCTTTAATTACCCCAACAACTTGATCACGCTTTACATGAATTTTGTATTTCTTCCATGTTGATCCTCCCTGTGTGATGAATTGTCTATTCAAGTTGACAATTGGGTTGAGTAGTTAATTTCAGTTTTTTAGCAGAGCTTTAAAAAATGAAGAACACCGGAGTCAGGACTAGGAAAGTTCTAATCTAATCCAATAGCACATGAAAATGAAATTGAGCTTGCTAAAGTCAGAAAAGGGGTGCATTATGTGTGTTTGAAAAACAGTTTGTACAGTAGACAAGTTCATGATTATTATTATTATTATTATTAATCTTAAACTGTTTCATAATTCATACTTTTCTGGTTTCCATTGATTTCCCCTTTTGTGAATCACCGTTAGCTTCTACAATTTGATAATCATTTTTTTTTATTTTGTATGATGGATTCTAACTTCTTTAGCCTTGAATGAAAAGGTAGATGATGCAGAGAAGCTTGAGAAATGCAAGTAAAGGTGGAAAAGCCTCAAGCAGAGAAAGAAAATTGGCGTTACAACAAGATGTATTTGCACTGTTTCTTTGTCTATCTCCTTATTTGGGTTTCAAATTTGACTTTCTAGTCTCTAAATTTCAACTGAGTTGAATTCTGGGACTTTCAGGTGGATAGGTTGAAGAAGAAGCTTAGGCATGAGGAGAACATTCACAGGGCATTGGAGAGGGCTTTCAACAGACCTTTGGGAGCTCTCCCTCGTCTTCCTCCTTATCTCCCTCCATATGTTAGTAAATGATTCAGAATCTCTCTCTCTCTCTCTCTCTGTTGTTCAGTCCTTTTCTGAACAAGTACTGCTGTCTGTTGCTAAGTTACAAAGAAAAAGACTGGAAAAGAATTTTGGACTGTTGAATTTTAATTTTAATGTTAAAAAAATTGTTATAGATACTAGCTCTTCTGGCTGAAGTGGCAGTTCTGGAAGAGGAAATTGTTAGGCTTGAAGAGCAGGTAGTGCATTTCAGGCAGGATTTGTACCAGGAAGCTGTCTACATGTCATCTTCTAAAAGGAAATTAGAGCATTCATCTCCTCCAAACAATTCAAACCCAACAATGGACAGACCCAAATTGGATAAATTGAAGTCTCCTACCCAAACAGCAGGTAATCATTTATGTTTTACTGATTCAGCTCAATTAAGCACTGTTTTAGATTTGATTTGAGCCTGCATTGTGTCAAAAAGAGTGTAGTCCTTCCCTCATGGCTTGTACCTGTTGTTTGGCTTGCCAGAGAAGAGACAAGATAAAGAGAATCAATCCTGTACTAATTCTTCTAAGAGCAGGCAACAATCCTCCAACCAAATGAATAGAACTCCAATTAAAAAACTTCATGTTGACAATAAATCATTGCAGAAAAGGTGGGATCCTCCTAAAAGGAAGGTATGTCATGTATACTGTACAAATCATTTTCATTTTTGTGATATTGCTAACTAGTAGGTGAAAACTGAAGAAATTTTTTTGAAGTCAATGATTGTGATATTTCTCACTGTGCAGCAAGAGCCAAGGGTAAATGATCAGCAAATGGCAGAATTAAGACATCCTACTCCACACAAAATGTCACAAGAAGCTGATTGTCCAAATATAATTTCTGAAAATATTTTAAAGTGCTTATCAAGCATTCTCTTGAGAATGAGTGCTGTGAAGAATCCAGGTTCTGCAGGTGACATACCATCCTTATGGGCTTCAAAACCACGAAACTGTATAGAAGAAACAGAGTTTTGGGATCCGTATGGTATCTGTTTGGAATTTGGAAAGAGGGATATTGGTCCATACAAGCAGCTATGTGCAATTGATGCTAAATCTTTCAATCCAAAACGAACTGCAAATACTTTGTTTTTACAACATAGGTTGAAGTATGTGTCATATTCTATTCAAATTAGAATACTGTTAACTTTTCCATGACACTATTTGGTTATTTTTGTGTTAATTATAAGTTACAGTAGTCTGATTTTGAGAAATTTGCAGACTTCTTTTTAGGAAACTAGCCTCTGTCAACTTGGAGAATCTCAACCATCAGGAGAAGCTTGCATTCTGGATCAACACCTATAACTCGTGTATGATGAATGTATGTCTATTATTATGTCCACTAGAATTACTACATTTACTATAGTATAATCTGTATCTAGAAGTTTTTGCATTTTTTTTTTCATTTTTATCTTTGGTAATCAGTAATAGCTTATCTCAAGTGATGCACTAAATTTTCTTCTCAAACCATAATAAAGGATGGTATTTAAAGTTCTGTTTTGCTTCAGGCATTCATAGAGAATGGCATACCAGATAGTCCTGAAATGGCTGTTGCACTAATGCAGAAGGTATGGATTACTACACAATTTTGCTTCTTCTGGCTAGGATGGTACTGTAATGTGCTTGTTCTTCATGTATAGTATAATATAGCACAGGTATGTTCAATAATTTTTGGGGTTTTTTTGTTACTCAGGCAACAATAAATGTGGGCGGACACATACTAAGTGCAACAACCATAGAGCATTTCATTCTAAGACTCCCTTATCACTGTAAATTTGTAAGTATTGTCCATTTCAACTCTAGCATTTGTATGGATGAGAATAAAGAGTTAACCACTAAATTCCAAACAGACGTTTTCCAAGGGAGCTAAAAATCATGAAATGATAGCAAGAAGAAATGGACTGGAATTGTCAGAACCCCTAGTGACATTTGCTCTCTCTTGTGGAACTTATTCATCTCCAGCTGTAAGTTGAATAGTAATTTTCACAGGATTTTGTAATCTTCCATAACCCCACTACTAAGGCACTCTCCCATTCATGATTTGCTTTTTGTCTCATTGCATCATTAAACAAGATTTGAAAATTCTACCACTTTTGTATATATCTATTTATGGCTTTATCAAATGCAGGTGAGAGTTTACACTGCATCCCAAGTTGAGAATGAACTAGAAGTGGCCAAAAGAGAGTACTTACAGGCAGCAGTTGGAATTTCAACATCAAAGTTTGCTATCCCTAAGCTGGTGGATTGGTATTTACTGAACTTTGCAAAAGACTTGGAATCATTACTGGATTGGATCTGCCTCCAGTTACCAAGTGAACTTGGGAAAGAAGCCATTAAGTTCCTTGAGAAAAGAAAAACTGAGCCCCTCTCACAATTTGTACAAATTATGCCATATGAGTTCAATTTTAGATACTTGCTATGCATATAATTTTGCTCCAAGTTCTCTGTATATTGTTTTATTCATGTTGGGCATTCAATTTTGTATACATTTGTAGATCATACAAATAAAGAATGTAGATGATCAACTGTTCTTTTCTCCCTCTGGGTTAACAAAAGTGAAGAAAGTAAGCTTTGCATAACCCATGGAATTTGAACTATGTAATTGTGTAGCTTTTCCACAAGTCTTAATTGTCTGTAGCTGTGCCATTTAAATTTGGATCAGTGTTCAACCATTAATGAGATATCACTTCAAAATAAAAGGCTTAATGTGAATGCAACAAATTAAGGAGGTTATGAAGGTATATATTATAGTCTTAGCTGTATAATAAATGACATCTGTTACCATGTCAATCAATGAACAGTAATGCATTCACATGTACTGAAGATTATAGTTCAACATCCAAAGCAGGACTGATAGTGAAATTGAGTGTTATTGGCATGCACATTGTGGTCCATCTAATGGCAGGTTGTTTTTGGTGTGGCAAAAGAGACCTCTTCAATAAATATACTTTCACACAGTAAAGTGCTCTGATTGCAGCTCCATTATGGTCTTCACCGTGCTTTGATGGCTTGTTGGCAGCAAGCAATCTTTGCCACGATAAAACTGAATTATTTGCTCAGTTTGTTTTTTTTTTTTTTTTTTTTTTTGTATTGTTGTGATGCCAACTACCAAGAAAGCACCTACTAGAAGACCACATTTTGGTTCCGTACTCAGATGTCCCTGGTCCATACTCAGACGTTTTTTTTATATATTTATTATGTGTGTTTTGTTTACTACAAAACTAAATTTTAAACGTGTGAATCTGGACTAACGATAATTGATCCACGTTCAAAACATAATTTTGACTCAAACTAAACGTGCTATGAGAACATGTTTAGTTTGAGTCAAAATCATATTAAAACACGGGTCTAGATCAACGTTACTAAGATCCCAACATGCTATCAAACTTTTTCCTTATTTTTTGTTGGAAAAAACTTTCGGCCAAGTTGTACCTCACTAGTTTCCATGTACCAATTCTGATATGATAGTTCTTAATTAAACTCGATATTTTCTTTCCCAAATCATCATTTGTTATCGGTTTTCCATTTAATTACTCCATTTTTTTATTTAATCTGAAAGGGAAGAAGCATTGCATATATCAACCTTATTTCATTTTTTTACTAAGCAAAGAAATGAATTAATAAAAAATATAAGGAGTATTCCAACCCATAATACAAGTGAATCAAAGTTTGCTCAAAAGAATAAATACAATTTAGGAGACTACCAGCAAGACAATCGTGACACATGCCCATGTGAGCCAAATAAACATGGTAAATTAACCAACCAATTTAGAGCCGCCAGATACCTAAAGAAAATTCCACTGCTGCAAGTCGCAGTAAGTAAAGCCTCAACAACAATTAATTGCCAAACCATCATCTTGTACTCGAGCGGAAAGTCCAACTTAAAAATCCCACCATACATCAGAAAACCCAAATACCTCTAGAAAGCAACCCAATAACTCCAATAATCTACTATCAACAGGAATGCATATCAACATATCTCAAATGTAGCAGAAATTTAAGCACTTTCTAGAATAAGTAGACCACAACATAAAAGAATACAAAAATGAAGTATTCTTAGCTTTTAACCATTTCCAAGATCTGATTTTAATAAGTTACAAAACAATGTCTATCAACCTTATTTCTGTATCAACCGGAAGAGCATATCAACCATACAATGTCTATTACCTGTGATTGTGAGTGTATGGCTTCATTTTGCTAAATTTATTGCAAATAAGGTTCTAGAAGTTCAATTTTGGAGGCTATACAACGAATCTGGCTTAAATTGGAATCATTGAAGATGTTTATCTTTTTATATATATATATATATATAAAAATAAAAGTAAGGTAGTTAAAGTGGCTAATGAAATCTAAAGTGAAGGCATAATAGTGAATTTTTTTAAGCAAAATTTCTAAAAATATAAAGTATCTTTGACATTTTAAATGATTAGTATTATGCATCACCATTAATTAACTATAGTAATTTATTATATTAAAATAAATATCTCAATAAAAAAATTATGATAATAAGAAATATAAATAATAATACAAATTTAAAGCATATCTAATAATTTTTAAAAAATAAAAATAATAAGAAATTTAAAACATTCTCAAACACTTCAAAAACTAATTTATAATCATGTTGGTAGTAATTATAGTAATTATTCAGTTATAGTTATTTTTATATAAAAAATCAATATTATTTAAAACTCATTTTAACAATTTCAATATTAAAAAGGAAAGATTTATAACATAAATAAAAATATAATAAAAATTTAAAACATAATAAAATAATTTAAAAAAGGTAAAACTTTATTTTAATAAAAATATAATATGAAATTTGAAACATACTCAAACACTTAAAAATTATTTAATAATTATAATAACAGTAATTATATTAATTATTTAGTTATAGTTACTTTTATTATATCAAATATCAATATTAAAGCCAATTTTAACAATCAATATTCAAAAAAGTTTATAACATAAATAAAAATATAATACAAAATTTATAACACATTAAAATAATTTAGAAAATTATTTCAAAAAATTAAAAATGTAATAAGAAATTTGAAACATGCTTAAACTCTTAAAAAATGTACAACTTTTGTTATAATAATTATAGTAAATTATTATATCAAAATATCAAATATTAGTATTAAAGGTCATTTTAATAGTTTAAATATACTAAAAAAGGTTTATAAGATAAATAAAAATATACTATGAAATTTAAAATAATATTAAAATATTTTATAATTATATTAATAGTAATTATAATAATTATTTAATTAATGTTCTTATGTTTGTTTCCTATTTTTGCTTAAAGGGTCTTTTTGACCTAGGATCAAGAACAACGTTTTTTTTTAGTTTTCATGCTTTGCAAATGTCAAAGTCTCAACTAAATATTTGAAAAAAATTAAAAGGTGATTGGTTATGACCATCTTCATTTGGTTTTTGAGTTTTTATTTTATTTTATTTTATTGTTGATAATAATAAATGAAAGATTGAAAATGCAGGCATATATAAGTTGGCAAGAAAATTAATGGTGTTTAGAAATAAATATTATAGTTCGGTATATTTGAATTTAAACCTTAAAATAAAATAATGAACGTTACCTCTAAAAGCAATTCCGAGAATTTTAAAGTTTTATCTTATAGAGTAGGCATTCTTGGAGCACCAGAAAGAATACTTTAAAACGTCATTAATGTTTTTTTTACATCATGTATGTACTAAAGACATTCCATAAGCAATAGAAAAAATCTCACTAAGGGGTCATTCCATAAGCATTAGAGATAACGAATTATATATTATATTGTATGATTTTTATTATAGATCAAATAACAAATAAAATAAAATCTTTTCAAATAAATAAAAATATATAAAGGACTATAAGATAAGAGTATATTAGGAATAAAAGATGTAATCATTTAATTTAACACTATTTGATAAATAAGAATAAGAAATATTAATCATAAGTGAATCTCTTTGGAGAAAAATTTGTTCAGTATGAAAGGGGGTATGAGAGGGGAAATTTCAAAAATTGGTCAATTTCATGGATATGTACAAAAAATTTAAATATGACTTCTATGGAAAATTTAAGTATGATTGAAAATGGTGGTGAGACATTTTTCAGTTAGATAAATGGGTTAGGGGGATAAATAGTTATCAACCTTTGAAAAGAGTTAGTTATTCCATTAAAAATGTAATATATAAAAAATTCTTTGACAAACTACAAAAAAGAATAATTAATAGTTCCTTTTTTAAAAGTTTACTTTTGAAACTTTTAGAATGTTTAAATAATATTTTTTTTGGAATAATCGATAAATTAAATTAATTTTAAAAGTTATTATAGTTTTTAACTTTTTGATAAATATAATTTAAAATAGGATTTAACAGATATGCACGGACAATATAAAAAAATTTACGTGTTGAGGTGGAATTAAGGATAAAGGGAAGTAGCTTGAGTTTGATAGGATATATTGTGCAAATGAATAATTGAGGCATGGATAAAAATAAAAGATGAATAAAGAAAAATAATCATTCACGTTAATATGTAATGTTTAACTTTCATATATTATAAATTCTATTTAGTAAAAAAATTATTGTATGTCTTTTTTTTATCAAATTATTATTATATGTCTAATATGATAAAATGCATGCACAGGTACCTGACTAGTTAATACAATAACGGAGTAATACACTGAAATAAAAACCAATTTAAGTTTTATTTTTTTTTCATGATAATAATGTAAATTTTAATTTTGAGATGACATGCTCCCAGATTTCTTAATCTATACTATTCTATAGAGGAGATACCATCTTTTTTATTTTCACATTTTACTAGACAATTTTATCTTTATATTAAATTTTAAATTTTTAATAACTATTTCTAAAAAATAATTATTCACATTTACTCTTCCCTAGTGATTGATACTAATGGTGAAAATAGGCCAGACGTTATGAGGTTTGAATCTCACCTACCATCAACATGATCTATTTACTTGATACACGTTTTTGTACTTAAGATCTAATTTTGGTATTTTAAAAGTTTGACATGATGTAAAAATCTATTTAAAAACATATTTTGCAATAAAGTATAAGAATATGTCCTAAGTCTATCTTTAAATACACTAATAAATTTAATCTTTTTTGTTATCCATTTTTTTTAGGATAAAGTGTTTAAATATGTAAATAAATTAATAAATAGATTATTTTAAGATATTAGAATAAGAATCATTAGGCCAAACAAGGGCTTAATAATATTTTTAAGCGTCATCTTTAATATTCAAAAAGTAATATATAACTATAGATTATCTATGTGGGGCTAATAAAGATAACGCCGTAGAAGTGTTATCTAAGTTCTATACCAAAACATTATCAAGTATGTGAATAAACGTTTGCAAAGATAGAATTTTAGTGAGACGCTATCTAAATATCACTTAAATAGTGTTTCTTTCATGAAGTTTCTCTTTCCTTCCATCCATTTACTTTCCTTTCAATTTTCTTCCTCAACTAAACAAAATGTAAAAGAGAAAGTAGGAGATATATTGGATGGTGTGATGAGAAAGAAAAAGATAAAAAGAAAACATAGATGGAGAAGAAAATGGAAGAGAATATATATATATATATATATATAATTACTTATTAAATTATTAATCCTCTAATTCTCCATTGTAGGTGGTCTATATAGTTCAAAATGCTAGCTATACTTTTTTTATTGATTTAGTAAGTGCATATGTATTGTATCTTGAATGCAGGGGAAAAAATAAGTTGTGATACTAATTTGCTTATGTACGTATAATGGTGTTTTTGAATTGGATTGAATTAGTTTTGAAGAGGAAAACTTGTCATGATTACAAACTTATAGTGGTAAGCAATGCATATATTTGAAGTGGTTCAGAGTGTCACAATAAGTAGGTTAAATTGTGACCCTTAAAATCTTTTGGTTCAACCTATAAAATTGAATTTCATACTGATTTTCTACTTAAGGGAGTTCTTGACTATCAGAAGGTGTCTTTAGAAGATAATACTGGGTCAAATCAATTATGAACTATTACTAGTATACCTTTTAAAGAAACTTATGTTCACAGGGATTTACATTGCAAGTAATATGATCTTAACGATGTATGGAAGATATCACACAAAGCTTACAGTAGCAAATATATGCTAATGTTGTGATTAGAAATAAGAATGGTGAAAACAGGAGTTTAGCAAGCTTCTAAAGGGTTAAAACTTGTTGAAATTTTATGAAACTTTCAAGAACCTTTATATAGTCAATATATAATCACTGTATAAAGAGAAACCTCTTTAGAAGCATCATTATGTAGATATGATAAAATACACCCAAAGTATGAAATAATTTTATGTGCAGAAGCAATAATTTATGCTTTTAAAGGATTGAACCAATATATTGATAACTTGATGAAACTTTTCAAAATGATTATTTAAATGATGGAAAATTTATTAGTCAAGTTGTTTATAAAAGATACAACTTAAATCAAGATTATGTAAAAGTTGGTCTTGTTTTATAAGTGAATATTTATGTAAATTAAGTATGAGCAAGTAAATCAATTAAAGTGTAGCATAATAAAGGAGTAAGGGATAGATAAGTTTATAAATCATAAGAGAAATTAAATAAGTAGGTCACAAAATGAATAATAATTTGTTTGATTTAAGAAATTAAAAAAAATAAAAATACTCTTATTCAATTGAGTAGTTATTATAAAAAAAGGAATATTAATTTGATTTAATTTAAAACTTAGAATATGTATTATAAATATAAGAACATGATTTGATTTATAAGGGGAGAATACAACGTAATTTTGTGAAAAATAGAATGTATACCAGTCTTATTTTACTCTAAAAGAATAAGAATTCAAACTTATTATATAAAAATAAATAAGAAAATAAAAAAATTTAATATGTGATGGTGTTTATACAAATATTTTTGTCACCCTATTTTAAAGAAATATATTATTTATTAAATAAATTCATACAACATATTTTTTTTCTTCTCTATCACATGAATCACACAGAATATCTCACATACTTCTCTTTCCCAATCCTATTTTTATCTCTCACTATTTATTATACAATTAAAAGTATCACTTCTCTATTTTCAAATCATCTATAGCTTAATTAATACTCCGTTGTTATTTATAAGACAAATTTTAGAAGTTTTTTTTTTCCTTTTGAAATCACTTTACAATTTTAATGAAGATTTTATTATTATTTTTCTTATTTATTCTTATTAACTTTAATGTCTTTCCAATATCTATAAAATGATAGCAAGGTTAGTTATTGATACTAAATAAAGGTAAAACCGAAATGTTAAACTATTTTCTAAAATTCTAATAAAATTAACTAACCTTAATCACTTTTATTGATACATGTGATTTTGTCAATTGTACCTTAAAATATAGGAACAAATGGAGTATATCAAATGAAGAAAAAAGAAAGGACATTACCCTTGAAGTTTGAAGGGTTTTGATACCCTTTGCATAAGCTTGGAGTATATAAAATAGTTCTTTGTTTCACCTTAAGGGGAAACAAGCATGAATTATTTTAATTATTCATATAACAAAAATACAATAATTTATATAAAATAATTCTTTTTTTTATCTCTCTCCATCACATTATCTATTACATTACATTTCACACTTCTCTCTCTTTTTCTCCTTTATCTTTTTATCTCTATTGATTGTACATGTTATTTACTGTACAAACATTTCTTGAAATAGAGTCACGACGAGAGTCAAAGAGGGAGAAAAATGATCTGTTATGATTATAGCTTTTTGTTATTTTTAGGAGTTTGTTAAAAACTAATTCAGATTGGTTATTTGTTATCTTTCTGTTTTGGTTAGTTTTTTCAGTTTCAGCTTCTATATATAGTTGTCTTTGTATTCTTTTCCAGTTGAGTTGATCAATATACCTATGAGAATTTCTTAAACTGAGTTCTTTCCTACTTTCTCTTTTCTCTGCCAAACTCTATCATGGTATCATCCCTATAACATCATTCTTTGTTCATCATCTCTTCTGTTTCCAAAACTTAGTTTTTCTTTTTTTTTCTCCCTTTTCTTTTTGATCAACCATGGTTGCACACAGCCCAAACCAAGTCTCGGATCACCTTGTCAACCCTGAAAATTCGTATTTTCTACATCCCGGAGAAAACCCAGCTCTCTTTCTTGTTTCACCACTCTTAACCGAGGGTAATTTTCATCAATGGGAACGTGACATGACCGTTTCTCTCGAAACCAATAACAAAGAGCAATTCGTTTATGGCACTCTTGCTTTTCCTCCAATTCAAATCCCCTGCATGAAGCTTGGAGAAGATGCAATCGAATGGTGATGTCCTGGCTCACTTGATACATGAGTCCTCCAATCAAACAATCAGTCATGTGGATGGATACAACCTCTGAAATATGGAAAGACCTTCACGATCGCTTTTCGCATTCTGGTAAATTTCGCATTGCAGATCTTCAAGATCAGATCTAGAATTGTCAACAAGGTACTTCAAGCATTTCTGAGTACTACACTCGTCTTAAGATCCTGTGGAAAAAGTTAGAAATGTATAGGTGTGTTTTGCTCTGTACATGTTCGACGACTTGTTCCTGTAGGCTTGTTCTGACGCTGAAGAAAGAACGAGAAGATGATTGTGTCATCAGATTCTTGCGTGGCCGTAATGAGTATACACATGTTCGATCTTAGGTGATGCTCATGGAACCCATGCCTTCTATAGTCAAACCTTCTCACTTGTCCTTCAGCATGAACGAGAATTTGTTGGTAATTCCCAACCTCAGTCACATTCCGATACTGTTGCCTTTGCAAATTTTCAAGATGAGATTAAATAAGCGTCGTTCTCCAAAGGAGTTTCAACCAATGCCAAGAACCATAGTAAATTTGTTAAAGGGACCGGAAAAGTTACTAAGCTTTGTACCCACTATGGCAAAACTAATCATACCGTTGAAACTTGCTTCCACAAGCATGGATTTCTTGTCGGATATAAGACCAAGGGAAAAGGAAATTCTTCCAATTTCAAACCATCTGTTGGCCTAGCTAAAGTAGATCCAGACACAGATTCATAAAATGCTCACTTGGAGGAAAGTTCAAGCCAAGAATATTTCAGTTTTTCAAAAGCACAATATAAAGTCATTTTAGCACTTCTTCAACAATCCAAAGATTATTCATCTTCTGTCAACCATGTTCAAGATTCCATGGTTAATCATTCAGGCATTGCTTCCAATTCTTTTCTTTGGATTCTTGATAGTGGTGCCACAGACCACATATGTCCCTCAAAGTCTCTTTTCTTGTTTCTTAAACCTATAAAACCTATATATGTTAAACTTCCTAATCATACTATTGTTACTGCTTCTTTCTCTGGTGACATTCAACTAGGAGATTTAACTTTGCACAATGCTCTATATGTCCCTTAACTTTGCTATGCATCTTATTTTTATTCCTAAACTTCTTAGTAATTTCAATTACTTAGTCATTTTCTGTCAATTTATTTGTATGATTGTCCAGAAATCCAACTTCCAGACGATTGTAGTAGCTAAGAAGACACGTGGATTATTTTACTTGATGGATTCCAGTGACTTGAATTCTTCTATTTTTTCTAGTGATTCTTGTACCTTTTTTCATAACAGTTCCAATGTAACGACTACTAATACAATGTTGTGGCATTGTAGATTAGACCACACTTCTAATAAGGTATTGAAATTATGTTCTCAATATACTGAAATTACTTTTGATAGTTCAATTCCTTGTGATATATGTGACATCCTTCTACCCCAATCTCTAATTCAATCATCAAATTGATATATAAGGAAAGTTTATAGACCACATCGGGTAAAAAGGTTCACAATTCTCACTTTAAACATCTTATTTAATTTAAAGTCAACTCCATGTAAATAAAAAGTAAAATCAATGGTTTTCAAAAACTAAAATTAAAGGATCAAAATCATACAAATCTCTCTTGGCCATGTAAGGTACTTAAAACAATTTTCCTCCATCTCCACTCAATAACATGAATAAAAGTAAACTCCTAATACTAAGCCCTGAATGTCACAAGTATCAGAGTGAGACCCCTTCCTTTCAATACTCGGAACATTGCGTGCCATCTTCATCACCTATAAAATAACCACAGAGAGTACGGTGAGGAAAAGAACACATACTCATACATGCAATGTAGAAGGCTACCTTGTCTTCACCCAACACATAATCATCATCATTAATGTCATCACATGATCATCATCATTCATATCAACTCACATTCTTTATATTCAACACATTACTCATCACCATACATATTATCTCTCATCTTAATCCACACTCGTTACATACAACACATTAATTTCTCACAAATATATAATTCACACTTCTCAAATCATCAAGGACACACTCTTTACACTTTACACATTAATTTCTCATAAATATAAATCCACATTCTAATACAATCATAAAATGTCATGAATGCTCACTCTATGCTCATGCGCAATAATTTTCCTAAAGATCATGATTTGGAACTCCGCACAATGGGCGCACCTCATCAATCCTCTTAGTTGTTACCAATGATGGCCCTACCGTTAACGCCCTCTTAGCTGATAGGTTGCACAGTTAAACACCCATCTTGGGCCCGTGCAAAGACATTCAGCCCCCGTCATCATCACCCACCTCTATTGGGCTAGATGACTCGCATTGAAAACACTCCCTCTTGAAGTAAATGCATCGAATGTCCCCCATTATGGTCGTCACCCAACACGTTGTCCCCTCTTAGGACTAGGGTATATGCTAGCCACGTCTGGCTTCTCATGCATCGCACACATCTCATATCTCAAATGTTATGCTCAATGCAATCAACATCATATCTCATATCTCTCACACAATCTCTATACTCAATGCATCATCATCAATTCACATATATCTCATACAATCTCTTTTACTATATCACTTCACATCACATTACAATATTATAAACATAGAACATCACATAGGATACTCACGCCACAATACTCATGTCACAATCAATACACTTTATACATCCAATTAATCTATCAATTCCACAAAACAATTATCATATTAAATAAGCATCCAACTCAATTTCACATTTTTAAATAAGTTAATCTGCGTGTTGCGCTCGCCCTGCGCTCAGCGCACATGCAGCGCGGGTTCCAGAGAGCTACGCTCCACTCTCTCTCAGCGCAAGTGGAGCGCAGTTCCAGAGAACTACGCTCCAGCCTGCGCTTCAGGGCAGTTGAAGCGTAAGTGTCGCAGGACGCGACTGTTCATACGTTTTTGCCCCTTTTCAACCCTCTTCTTCAATCCCTACTCAATTCTTTAAGTTCTAACTCGTTTATACTCGTTTTCACGGATTAAAAACATTGAAATCCTCAATCATTCCTACGAATTACAATAAATTTAACATCTAATCAATTATGGTTCCTCATCTCTAAACCCCTATTTAACCCCTTTTCGCTATTCTCGCTAACATCACCCAATTCATCAAGATTATCACGTGCATACATCAAATCAAACACATTCCAAACACACAACACATGATTCACAGATAGGTTCTCAAATTTAGAATTCTTAGAGGGTTTTATGGTTGCCCTCACTATCCAAGCACTCCCACATACACATACAAGCAGCACCCTTCCCCCCGAACCTTAGAGATGACGATCAAATATGAAAGACAAGATTTTTCCGACGATCTACACTTCTGCACCTCCCCCTTGTAGAGTCGCTTCTCTCCTCCCTAGAGTTTGGTTATCTGACGTTTGAAAGAAGGCTAGGGTGAAATAGATGTCCCCCCTTATTTAAATATCTAACTGGGTTGGGCCAACTCCGACCCACCCGTCTCCCTTTTTAATTAAATAATACTTTTTTCTGAAACATAATAATATAATAATAATATTATTATTTCTACATAAATCTTATTTTATTTTATTTATCCATTTATTTTAGAAATTATTAGGATATTACAGAATCCTTATCCATCTACACTCAACTTCAAATCTTATAATTAAACCTTATCCTAATTTGTTATTAATCCTTGTATTTAATCATTGTGATCTCATTATTCCTATTTTAATATCCAATCCTAAATTAAAATACCAAAGCATATCTCTCTCATAAGATTATCCTTATTAATCTTGATATTACTATATTAATATAATAATTACTATATTTATAACAATTAATTTTAATTACAATCTTAATAATATGATTTATCTCCTAATAATTTTATTATTATATTTAATATAATCAAATTTGATTAAGATCTTAATAATCTGACGTCTCTCCTAATATTTATAATATTATAATATTATACGGTTATATTAATATTTACTATTATTATATTAAAACTTCTATTTTTACAACTAACGTCATCGGAATATAATTATACGTTTTTTAATTAAAATTCTAGATTTCTAAATTTTGAGATTTTACAATATATGTCATTATGCTAAACAAAAGAAATTATCCTATTCTCTTAATTCTCCTAAAAGTTCTAGATTTTTTGAACTAATTCATGTTGACATATGGGGCCTGTATGACACACCTTCTGAAGGACATAAATTTTTTCTTACCATTGTGGATGATTTTAGTTGACTTACATGGTTTCATTTATTAAAATCAAAAGCTGAAATAAAGACAATTCTCCCAGATTTCATAACTTTGATTGAGAATCAGTTTAATTTAAAATTACAAAGACTAAGATCAGATAATGGTAGAGAGTTCTTTTTACAAGATTTTTTTTTTTGCAAAAAAGGGATATTTCATGAAATTTCTTGTCTCGAAACTCCTCAACAAAATGGAATTGTTGAGAGGAAACACCAACATATTCTAAACGTTGGTCACGCTTTGCTTTTTCAATCAAAACTCCCTATCAAATTCTGGTCTTATGCTATTAGAAATTATGTTTATATTATAAATAGATTACCTACATGTTTTCTAAATCAAAAGTCTCCTTATGAAATGGTTTTTGGGTCTGTTCCAAATTTCACAAATCTCAAAACTTTTGGTTGCTTAACTTTTGCAAATACCCTCACTTCGGGAAGAACAAAGTTTGATAAAAGGGTTTCTAAATGTATTTTCTTAGGATACAAACCTGGAACTAAAGGATATCTTCTTTTGAACTAGCAATTACAATCTTTTCTTATTTCTCGAAATGTGGTTTTTTATGAGAACATTTTTCCTTCTATTGTTGCCATCACTAATATTAATGACTTCTTTGATACCTCTGCCAGTAGTAACATGGACTTTTCTCATTTTGATTCTTTGATTAATGTTGACATTCCTAGTCAAACACAAGATTTTTATGATCATATTTCTGATCAAAATCAAAATTCTAAAAACTCTCAAGATCAAATCACTGAACTTCATGTAAGAGTTTCTTCAAGGCCTAAAAACCCTCCATCATATTTGTCTGACTATTTCTGTGGCACTTGTGTTTCTTCCCTATCTAAAATTACTACTCCCTATCCTTTAGAATCTTATCTCTCTTATTCCAAGTGTTCTGACAATCATACTTCTTTTTGTCTTTTTGTTTCTGCTCACACTGAACCCAAGTCTTTCAAGGAAGCAAATCAGCTTGATTGTTGGAGAGAAGCTATGATGGCAGAACTCACAGCCCTAGAGACTAACAGAACTTGGTCATTGGTGAAGCTTCCTCCAGGAAAGCCAATTATGGGTTGTAGATGGGTTTACAAAGTTAAGTACAAAGCAGATGGCACATTGGAAAGATATAAGGCAAGATTATTTGCTCAAGGATTTACACAGACAGGGGGTAGATTTCTTTGATACTTTTTCTCCTGTCGCCAAACTGACTACCTTGAGATTTCTTTTATCTGTTGTTATTTCAAATAACTGGTTCATCCATCAGTTGGATGTTGATAATGCTTTTTGCATGGGGAACTCAAGGAGGAGGTTCACATGAGGCTACCTCCTGGAATGACCAATTTTGACCCCAGTCTTGTGTGTAAGCTTCAAAAATCTCTCTATGGATTAAAACAAACTAGCAAACAGTGGAACCAGAAACTCACTTCAGCCCTGCTTGCCCTTGGATTCATTCAAAGCTCAGCAGACCATTCCCTATTTGTTAAGAAGGATAAATTGTGTTTTACAACATTATTAGTTTATGTTGATAATGTAATTCTTACAGGAAATAGTCTAGCTGAAATTAACAAAGTCAAACACCACCTTCATGCTCTATTTCACATCAAGGACCTTGGTGATTTGAAGTTCTTCTTAGGTTTTGAGGTTGCCAGATCCAAAGCTGGTCTCGTTTTGACTCAAAGGAAATACTGCTTGGAAATCATTTCGGAATATGGCTTAACTGGTTGTAAACCAGCAAATTCTCCTACCAATCCTTCTGTAAGGTTGAATTCTGAAGAAGAGACCTCTTTGCTGATCCCACTTCTTTTAGGAGATTGATTGGTAGGCTCTTATGTTTGACTAACACAAGGCTTGATATAGGCTTTGCTGTTCAACAGATTAGCCTGTTTGTTTCCAAACCAAGGACATCTCACATGCAGGCAGCCATAAGAATTCTAAGATATTTGAAAGGTGCTCCAGGAATGGGTCTGTTTTATTCTGTTCACAATGATCATAAGATTCAAGCTTTCTCAGATTCAGATTGGGCTACCTGTCAAGTTAGCAGAAAATCTGTTACTGGATACTATGTTTTATTTGGCAAATCTTTAATTTCGTGGAAATCCAAAAAGCAATCTACAGTTTCAAGAAGTTCTACAGAGGTTGAGTATAGAGCATTAGCCTCACTTGCTTGTGAATTACAATGGATCAAGTATCTCTGTGATGATTTGTGTCTCAACATTCAAACTCCTTTTTGTACTTTCTCAGATAGTGAATCTGCCATTCAGCTTGCCAAAAACCCTTATTTTCGTTAAAGAACAAAACATATTGAGGTTGATTGTCACCTCATTCGGATCAAGATACAAGAAGGTCTTATTTTACTGTCATATGTTCCCTCGGGCTGTCAACTGGCATATTTTTTCACAAAAGTCTTATATCCCAGTACATTTCAGGAAAATGTGTGCAAGTTGGGTCTCATTAACATCCATGCCCCAACTTGAGAGGGGGTATTAGGATTATAGTTTTCTGTTATTTTTGGGAGTTTGTTAGAAACTAATTTAGATTGGTTATTTGTTATCTTTCTGTTTTGGTTAGTTTTTTCAATTTCAGCTAGCTGTCTATGTATTCTTTTCCAGATGAGTTGATCAATATACCCATGAGAATTTCTTAAACCGAGTTCTTTCCTTCTTTCTCTCTTCTCTGCCAAACTCTATCATGATCGGCTAGATTGAACCAGAGGATGTGGGGAGAAAAGGCGCGTAATAGTTGGGTATCATTGATGAACAATGTTTCTTAATAATTGAGTTTTGGATGAGTTTATAAAAAAAAATTGAGATTTAAAATTTTTGTTTATAAGGATGTTATGCAAAATAATTATTTTATGTGAGTATATTTGAAAACAAGATTAAAACTGATGAGATGAACTAATGTAAAAACATGTCCAATGTTAAGTGGGTAGATTAAAAAGGGTATCAATAACTAGGGTTGATAATTCAGGCTACTCGGTCCGACCGCGATACGAGTAGCGGAATTTATTGAGGTGGGTTAAAAAGTCCAGAAGTTATTCAGACTACTAAAATAAGTGCTCGAGCCCTATATTTTTGTGGGCTTTCTGTGGGTAGCCCAGTTTTTCGCGGGTTTCTACGGACCACCCGACCTTTTTGTGGGTTTTTGCGGGCATCAAACTTTATTTTATTAAGCTAAAAAACTTGAGAAATATTCAGGCTTCTGATTTGAGGATGGCCCCCATTGTCATAAGGTAGTTTCGCCACTGAAATAGGCTAATATGCTTACAGACTTATAAGCATTGCTTTTTAATTATGTAAATAGGCCACTGACATGCATGAGCCTTTAAATAAGTCAATAAACCCATCTCTAAATAAGTCAATGAGAAAAATTAAAAAGTTATATTATTGTATTATTTATTATATATAATATATTTACATTTTTATTAAAAATAATATTATTTATAAACAAATTGACTCACCAAACCTAATTGATTTTTTAAAAAACTTATATCTAACTTATTTAATTAGTTCAAAAACTTATATCTTACTTTTTTTTATTAAATGACTTAAGTCAAATTATGTCTTAAATGGGTTGTACCGTAGGCCATGACGAGTCATGAAGAGTCTATCCTAATTTTATCCCTTTCTAATACAAATATGACGAGTCATGTAGAGTCTGTCCTAGTTTTATCCCTTTCTAATACAAATACCGAGAACATTCATGTTATTATTTTAGCTAATGAGTAAGTATATTTGTAGTTGTATTTTAAACTAAAATAATATAACCTGTTTAATTTAACAAATCTTCTCCGGTCACTATTTAGCCATACTTTAGCTTTTGTACACCCAGAAAGGGAAAATTAAAGTTATGCTTTTATTTGTTTATGGAGTTCTAAAATTCCAATGGCCAAACAGATGATTGTTTTGTAAGAGACAAAAACCAGGACCGCTCAATACATTACTTTTTTTTTTTTTTTGACGGTGCTCAATACATTACTGACTAAACGCTAGCTATTTCTTTTATTTCATTTCTTTAGTATAAGACAAAGTTTAGATTCCCAGCCTGCAGGCCAGCCATTAAGGATGGGGAACTCATTAATGAGACAAAAGGGACCTCTTCACACTTTAAACCCTACGCCAAGCCCTGTGCCCTACGGCATGAAGTGTCTGTTTTCATTGAGAACCGATTTCTATTTTGGGCAATGCTCAGTAGCCTTGAATTTGAAAGGGTATTGATAGATCCGGTAAAATAGCTAGTCGAATTGGATTGATCCATAAAAGTATGTAAAAATATAGGGTTTCGTTTTAGAAGCTTGAATATTTTTCAGATTTTTAATTTAACCCAATAAAGTCCAATGTGCATAAAAATCCATAAAAAGATTGGGTAATTTGTAAAAATTTGTGAATAATCGGGCTACCCACAAAAAGCCCGTAAAAATATAGGGTTCGAATACTTATTTTGGTAATCTGAATAACTTTTGAACTTTTTAATTCTTCCTCAATAAAATCCATTACTCGTATCGGCCCGACCGAGTAGCCTGAATTGCCAGCCTTAGCTATTGATTCCCTTTTTAATCTACCCACTTAACATTAGACATATTTTTACATTAGTTGATCTCATCAGATTAATCTTGTTTTCAAATTAATATACCCACATTAAATAATTATTTTGCATAAACATCCTCATAAACAAAATTTTTAAATCTCAATTTTTTTTCATGAACTCATCCAAAACTCAATCATAATTGCTTATCAATTATGATAATGAATAAACATAATTCAACGGTTGAATTATTAAAAAACACATTCGATTTGTAATTATCACCAGTGTAAAAGTTAGTGGCCCAGTTTGGATACAACTTCTGGAAAAGAATTTCTAGAGGAAAAAAAGAGAATAAATCAAAGAGTTCAAATGAATTCAACTTCTCCATAAGTAAAAACAAATCTTTGTAGTCCATCTTCCCTGTAAGCTCTCCTACTTAACTTCTCCATAAATAACTAATTTCAACTTATGGAGAAGTTAAATTCATCTTATCTCATTCATTCTGTTTTTTTCCTCTAGAAGTTCTTATGCAGAAGTTGTATCCAAACTGAGCCAGTGTACGTAACTTACACCAGTGTAAGTTGAACCCTCCTCTAGGAGGGATCAAATTACACCAGTGTAAATTACATCAAGTATTATACACTGCTTAATAATTTTTTAATGGATCAATGTATTAAGTAATCCACCGTTGGATTGAAAGTTACTATCCTATAGATGATACATATAAAATTTTACACTAATCCGGAATTATTTGATATGTCATTAAGATTTCCCAAGATTAACGCCATATATATATATATATATATATGTAGACACACACACACTTGAAATATATGAAAAATCAACTATTTGATTATCAAGTTATTATGTCAAATTTTTACGAAATTTGACACTAACAATCATGATGATGAATAAACATAATTCAACAGTTGGATTACTAAAAAACACATTCAATTTGTAGTTATCAGCGGTATAATACTTAGTGTAAGTTACACCGCTGTAAGTTGAATCCTCCTATATATATTGTTGGATAAAATTGTGTAATAGAGCTAGTTAAAAGGAGATATAGATAAGTTAGTAGGTAGTTGATAAGATAGTTTATTCACTTAGAAGTGTTTGATTTAAGTAGCCGATTAATGTAAAATGACATAAAAAGAACATACCTGCGTAAATTTTATTATATAAATTCCACTTTTATAGGCTAGAAAATATAATATTTTATTAAGTTTTTAGTGATAAAGTTTTTATTAAAAAATAATTAGTGAGCTAATTAAAAGAAATAGTAAAAATAAAATAATAATTAAAATAATTCATAAAAGTTTTAAATTACTTATACTATATATATTATATATATTATGATTTATGAGTGTTTATATTAATTCGATATTTAATATTTTGTTTAGGTTTTGGTTTTTAATTTTTATTATATATATAATTATATATTATAAAAATAAAATTGTAATTGGGTAGGTTGATTAATTGGAAAATGTTGTGATATTGCCCCTTTGACCTTGGTTTCTTCTGGCTTCTCCCTTATCTATTTAGAGATAGACATATTAGTCTATTTAAAATTAAGTCATGATATGAAATCAATTTTTAAATTGACTAATTGGTCGGAGCAAACTTTCAAATAGATTAGGTCATAACTAAAAGAATTACCTATGGCAAATAACAAACCAGTTTTGGACCACGAAACTATAAAGTGGCATGGGCTAGATTTTAGCCTTGCAAAGCATCACTTGATTTAGCCTATTTCCAACTCTGACATTGGTTGGACTTGGTGGTTGCATGCGATAGGTTCATAATAAAGGACTAATTGGCAAGTAATGCACTACGTACCTGACTTGTTTTCATGTTGGCAATAACTCGTAACACCAAAGTATGTCTACCATGAATTACCATTTTTAAGAACTTAGAGTTAAGATCCGGCTTCTTGTGGTCAAAAGATTTATTTTTACCCCAAGAAGTTTTATATTTGTTTGTTTTCTACGTGGCTATATAATATATATATATATATATATATATCTGTGTGTGTGTGTTTTCTGGGGTAAGCTCACACCCATATCTCTGACGTCACCATGACACTCCGACATACATACCAGGGAATCCGACGTCATACCCGTCGAGATACGACTTCGATGGTATTCGAAGGCTTCTAATCATGACATCCTTAAGCTTAGTACAACCGACGTATGTACACTACCATGTGACTACGACTATTTATCTCGACATTGTTTATTACAACATACCTCGACATCTCGACTATTTTAGGCGCGTGACACCATGTTCAAATCAGCGCGTTACCTCGGAGACGTGGAATGACGGTTAATTATCGTAACAGATTTTCTCGCCTAATTCTCACTATATATACCCCGGATTCTACATCCTCAGGTACGCATTCATTCATTCTACTGTTACTCTGCTAAATCGATATCTTACGTTGAGCGTCGGAGTCCCTGCAGGTACACCCTGCTCCGTCGTGGAATCGCCGTCGACACCGCCATTGAAGCTTCCTCATTGCACGTGACTGTCAAACAAAAGTTCTCCGAAGATCATTAGCGCTGTCTGTGGGGAACGAAGATTTGATCAAGACGAGTTTCCCTCTACGATCTTTGGCACTTTTATCGGAATCTTGAACCCTTTCTTGCAACCTCTACGCTCATCTTTCAAGAAACCATGGTGGGAACAAGGAGCACTTCTTCCACCCCTGCTGTCGCTACTGAGGGCTCAGCTCCTCTCATCACCTCTACCACCGCCCTTGCTGTCTTCTCCACAACGACGGGAGTCGTTTCCGCCACCGCCGGAATTCCAGCACCACATCCGGGGACGACTCGTGCCAGGATTGCGGTGCCACCACCAACAGGAACTGCTTCGCCATCCTCCCCCCAGGATCAACCTTCACGGGGGGAGCTCATGAGCGTCATCCATCGTCAGGAGGCGTTACTCGAGCAATACGTCCTCCGCCTTGAGAAGATCGAGACGAAGAAGCAAACTGAGGCCATGCACCATCGGATTCTGCGCGGCAGTCCAGCTTCGGAACGCCACCCTTCACAGTGCCATGGATCCGACACCCAGCAAAATCAAGAAAACCATTTTTCACCACCGCATAACCGTCGTCTGACGACAAGCGCCACCTTCACCACAGCTGTCAGCGCAGTCAGTGCACTCCAATTCACGTCCCAAGGATAGGGACAGGGATACCCACATCTATGAGGAATCTCGGAACGCCACTGATGACGAGGTTATTCAGGTCGTCATGCCGTTTTTAGAGCATATAATGCTCTTTCCTGTTGACAAACATTTTGAGAAGATTCCCGTTCCAGAACTCTACGACGGAATGGGAGTCCCCTTAGAGCATCTTGACATCTACGAGTCGGCAATGTCTACCGTAATGCCTCGGGTCCAATCATGTGTAGGGTGTTCCCTCTCTCTCTCTCTTAAGAAAATCGCCCTCAGGTGGTTCCAGACGTTACCACCTCGATTGATCAACACGTGGGCCGACCTCAGAAACAAGTTCATCACAAGCTTCACCACCAGCAAAGTACAGCCAAAGACTGAGGCATCCTTGAAACAGATTCGACAAGGGATCTCGGAATCCCTTCGAGATTATATTAGCAGGTTCACCAGAGAGGCTCTCCTGGTGCAAGGACTTCAGCCCGGAGTACAACTTATGTTGGCCAAGTACGGCCTAATTCCTCATTCGCCGTTTTGGATCGACTTGTCGAAAAGGAAACCTAATTCAATGGAGATGTTGCTAAGCTGTGCAGAGGAGTACATCAGCCTCGAGGACGAGGAGCTTGCCCTCAAGGCGAAAGACACCAATCCCGGGTCGACGCAGAAGGATCAAATGCAAAAAAACAAGGGAAGCCGGCAGGACAGCAAGGGCGACAAGGAGCCCTTAGGCCGCTACACTTCTTATACTCCCCTGAACCAGCCTCGGGGAAAGATACTCAGCGAGATCCTAAATGTCGAGCTCTTTGAGGCCGGGATAAGGAGACCAAGATCAATTAAGACTGGCCTGGATACTAACAAGTCAAAATACTGCAGATACCACAAGTCCCAAGGACATGATACTGACCACTGCTTGTCTTTAAAAGACGCTATAGAAGATCTCATCCGACGTGGGAAGTTGGATAGGTTTAAGAAAGACTATAAAGGATCATCCCGGTGTGATGATGACTACAGTAGGAGTTATAGAAGTGATGAGCCTCGACGGGAGTCCAGTCGACAGGGGCGCAGCAGATCAAGGACACGGTCACCTCGACGAGAAAGATCCATTTCCCGACGACCATCCCGCGAGCACACACCACCATCCTCATCCCGGAAAGAACGCCGTGAACAACCTTCGTCATCAAGGCAGAGGTCACCACCACGTGAGGAACTAGCATCCTAACAATATCTCGTTATATACGTCAATGCCGGTGGCTTTGGTGGTGGGGGAGAATCAGCAAACTCGAGGAAGAAACACCTTAAGGAGGTTTTATCGACGTCCTCCTCATCATCTCGCAATGTCCACGCCGGGCAAAAAAGGAAACTTCCACCGCTAACCTTCTCTGATGACGACTATGGCCCCGTGGTCCCGAGCCATGACGACCCCCTCCTCATCACGGCGCTCCTGGAAAACCACGAAGTTAGGAGAATCTTCATCAATCAGGGAAGTTTCGCCGACATCCTGTTCCTGAAGATTTTCAACCTCCTGCACATCCCTGAGTCGGACCTTCTGCCATATAAGGGCCCCGACTTGATCGGGTTCACAGGGGACAAGATACGTCCCAATGGATTTGTCGAGTTACTTGTCACCTTTGGTCAACCATCTCTCTCGAAGACAACAAAGGTCCGGTTTCTCGTGGTGGACTGCCCCACAACTTACAATGCCGTCCTCGGCAGACCAACTTTGAATGCCATCGGGGCCATTATCTTGACAAATCATCTGGTCATGAAGTTTTGGAGCGATGAGGGTGAAGTCATCGCCCTCAGCGGTGATCAAGTGATGGAGAGGTCCTGCTACAAGGAATCTCTGAAGATCTCCAAGCCGAGAAAGAGTGTTATAATTGAGAAGGCTGGAGGACACTCGTCAGCAGCCAGGGTGATGCTCGCAGATCTCGACGTTCGGGAAGACTTCACCGAAACAAGACCAACCCCAGAAGGTGATTCAAAACCCCTTCAGATTGGGGCCACCGCGGATCAAGCGGTACATGTCGGATGCGGGATGACGCCTCAAGACGATGAGGCTCTCTATACACTGATATCCCAAAACAGTGATCTCTTTGCTTGGACTGCGGCAGACATGCCCGGATTGGACCCCAACATTATCTGTCATTGTCTCTCTGTCGATCCCAGGACCAAACCCGTGGAGCAAAGACGTCGAAAGATGTCAATAGACAGGGCAGAGGCAGCTTCACAGCAAGTCTCAGAACTACTCGACGCCGGGTTCATTAGGGAAGTTAAGTATACTACTTGGTTGTCAAATGTAGTCCTTGTGAAAAAGCCCAACGGAAAATGGCGTATGTGTGTGGATTATACAAATTTAAATAAAGCATGCCCGAAAGATTCTTACCCGCTGCCTGACATCGACCGTTTGGTCTACCAATCTTCTGGCTATCGTCTTTTATCTTTTATGGACGCATATTCCGGCTACAATCAAATTCCGATGTACCCCCTGATCAGGAGAAAACAACGTTTATGACGGAGGGAGCAAACTACCGCTATCGCATGATGCCTTTCGGGATCAAAAACGCCGGGGCGACCTATCAAAGAATGATGAACACCGTATTCCGGGACCTGATCGGAAGAGTTATCGAGGTATATATTGACGACATGATCGCGAAGAGTACGTCGGATATCGACCATATCCGAGATCCCGAGGAAGTTTTCAACCAGCTGCGAAAATACAATATGCGCCTCAACCCCAAAAAATGCACCTTCGGGGTTCGCGTCGGTAAATTCCTTGGTTTCATGCTCACAGAGCGCGGGGTCGAGGCCAATCTCGACAAATGCCGTGCGGTCCTCGAAATGAAAAGACAAACAACAATCAAAGAAGTCCAACAGTTAACCGGTAGGATGGCCGCCTTGACAAGATTCATCTCGAGATCTGCATCCCGGGCACTTCCCCCTTTTTCCCTTCTCAGAAAAGGAAAATTGTTTCAATGGGACCAAGAATGTGAAGATTGACAGTTGTCGAACCTGCACAAAATTATACTTATAATTCTCCGATCTGCAAACTACTTGTAGTAGAATGGTATAAACCGGGTGGAACCCTGAAGATCCACTCAAATTAATCCTTCTTTGGGGGGTTTGATTGATTGGAATAAACTGAAGAAAATAAAAGATCAAGTTAAAAGCAAAGGTTGAATCAATTCAAGACAATATCAATCCAAGGAATTCAGAGGCTATTTTCATGGTAAATCATTGGTTATTAATAACATGCATTCAAGAGATTAAATCTATCAACATAGAATCATGTGGAACCCCTACAATGATCCCGGATTCACTACTGAAATAATTTCCAGAATTCAATTGATTAAGATTAACAAGATCAAATAACCATAAAATCTTATGTTAGAGCCAAATCAATTTTATAAACGGAACCCAATTGAAGTAAATAATTAAATGAACACCTTCAATTTAATTGCTTACTATATGCTTTTCAATCATTGAATGATGATTAACCAATCAAGAGTACAACATACATCAATAACAAATTTCATAACCAAAACATGTTAACCAATCAAGCTTTGATAAAAGAAATATGGAATTGAAGCAAGTGGAGTAGAAAAGCATGGTAGATGTAATTCAATCAGCATGTAAATGAAGATCAAACCTCAAAACCAAGATGAAAATAAGCTTGAATCCTTGAATTGAATAAAAACTTAGCCTTCCATGAAGACTTTACAAAAAGATGAACAAAAGTAAATGAAATTCTTAGTAATTTCTACTACAACTTGGATGCTATTCTCCCTAGCAAGCCCTCCTATTTATAGAAGGGGAAAAGATGTCATTCCAAATATGATCACTCAGCCATGACTAAGCATGTTTTGTCCACAAATGGACTTATTGATCAATTACCTAATGAATTTGTCCCTTACTTTGAATTATTCACCTACTCTAGCTATCATTCACCTACTTGTCTCCCAATTTCACTGAGCATATCATCCTCAATTTGGCAGAATCCAAGAGAGTTGTCTTCATATGAAATCAAGCTCTGGATCTTAGCTTTCAAATGCCGATGGGTTGAGCCCAAAAGGAGTTTTCTAGCCCAAGTTATGGCCGAATCATTGAGTGCTGGTTAGGTTTCCATATGATGCTGACTATTCGGTCTTCCAAGCCCATTTCGACTCACTAGCCATCCGATTTAGCTTTTGGGTTCTTCATCAAAGTTGTAGGGCTTTCTTTTATCTTTCCTACAATATAAAGAACATAATTTTTAGATGTCTATAACCCAAGTTATGCTTGAAATACGAAAATAGTTTAATACTGAAAAATGTAATTGAGCCCAATATGAACCTGAATTGGCATAATATGCTTATGACTTGTTAATTAAGCATAAAAAATGCAATAAAATGTTAAATTTGAGGGATGATTAATGTGTATAATTTGTATTTATCAAATTCCCCCACACTTACCTTTTGCACGTCCCGGGCAAAATTAGAAACAAGCATAAATTATTGACTCAAAGAGGTGCTTTCCAATGAAATTAGTGAAATGTAAAGAAAACATGAGCTAGAGGTGATTACAAGAAATCGTAACATTCATGAATTCTTTTCTTTATACATCTCGAAATAGAAAGGAAACTTCAATTGAAAATAGTGGATTCAAATTGATAGAACCTCGCAGGAAGTACTCTCAATCTCTCAAGTGTTTAAAAGGTTTGTGTTTCTCTCAAATTCGACCCATGAAAATTGCACTATCATAAGCTTGCTTATCTTCTACTTATCCACTGCAAATTACACATACATCCACAAATCAAGAGGTCTTTATTAGGGTACTAATGGAGTGACAATTATGGAGAGGTACAAACAAATATGACAAGTTAAACCAAATAGAGTAAAAGAGGTTTGGAGAATGAATCCAAGTAACAAGTGTGATAGATACATATGAAATTAAACATTGAAGTTTAGGTACATCATTCAATCATTTGGATTCTTCATTCTTTTTGCATATCTTCTTCTTTTTTCTTCTTTTATCTTTTTTTTAGTTTTTTTTTGTACATAACAAAGAAGCACTAAGTATGTAGCAACCCACATAATTAACATTCCCCCACCCTTGTTCAAGAATCCATTCTTATGATAAATCCAATACTCTTCTATTCTATAAGGTTAGGTAAAAGTTTGGTCTTATACTTAAGTATGGAACGAGAGACAACAAATAAGGCTTAAAGGGTGATTCAAAGGAAAATAATGTAAGGTTGGCTATTTAACTGGGTAATTTATTCAAGTGAAAGAAAAATTTGCCTCAATCATTTTTGTTCATGCACGTGCAAGAGTAGTTTCAAAAAGAATCAAAGCAAGTTCTGAAGTAACAAATTCCATGGGTGAAAATCACACAAGAAAGTTTAATTTGTCAACAAGGCTCAAATCCTCACGGCTAATAACTATCAAAATTGATCCATTCAATTCAAATCTATGTTGCCAAACCAATTAATTTCAAGATGTTAGGAATCAATTCAATCATGTTATAAAAATCTTAAAATCACCTTTTTTTCCTATGTTTTGTTTTACACTTGTTAACTTTACTGGAAAGCTTAAAACAAAAAAACACAAATTCTTTTTTTTTCTTAAACTAACGGGATGCGTATCAAGAGTTAAACATAACTCTTTACTCTGCCATCCTATTATTTTTTTTTAAAAAAAAACGGACCATCTTTTCCCTCCCACAACCTAATCAAGACATTGTCCCTAATGTCTTTATAGATTGGTGATTTTTTTTTTGAAAATTGATATTTAAATAAAAAACTATACAAGCACAACTTTAAGAGGAAGGAAAGTTACAACCGGAGAGTGGTATCAGGATCTTCCTTCCTTCCATCATCTTTGTTATTCTCATCCACCTGCTTTCCTGATGCATAAGGTCCAAGTGAAAGGTTCTGCATTTGTTCAAGAAGTTCGTTAGCATTTGAAGAGCATGCCATGATTCTTTGCAGTCCTTGAGGTATGAATCCTTGATGCATAGCCTGTTCCAGAAAACTTAACAAACCATTATAAAAACCATTAACATTTAAGAACCCTAATGGCTTTTGGTGGAAGTTAGAATTGGCCCAAGACACAATAGTGAAGATATCTTCTAAGGTTCCGAGACCATCAGGTAATGCAATAAATGCATCAGATTTGTATAGCATTTGTTCCATACGTTCCTGCATTTTGAAACCCTCAGTACGGTGCCTAGGGTAAGGTTTGCGGTCTTCTGGTTATTACCATCCATTATAGCAACACCCAAAACTTGGCTCCCTCTTGTGATTGCAGTTCCTGTTGTACAACCCTTCAGGCCTTGTACTCCCCCTCCATACACAACATTGATCTTTCTAGCAGCCAATGCTTTACCAAGGTCATAAGCTGCATGTCGAAATGCTTCATCCTTTCCGAGATTGGTTCCGCCAAAGACACAGATACTGTGGAATCTGCGTGTAGATGGTCCTGCAGTTTCTTTAAAGGAAGACATTTTGTTGTACCAATCATTTGTGATTGTGGGAATTTATAAAGGTGAAATAACCGGTTCAAAGATCAAATTGTCAGATTTTTTTTTCTTTTTTTTTGTATTTTTCTTTTTTTTTTATTAAGTGTTAGTCGATGAAAAGACAAGTAAGGATAAACAAAGATACGCATGAATTATAAAGTCAAAAAGAATCTACTGAAAAGAAAACTCAAAACAAATTAAAGACAGGCGTGAATTATAAAGTCAAAAAAATACAACTGAAAAGGTGCACATGCATATGAATAGTAGTTGTGATTTTGGCTCACATCTTCCTCTGGTTTTTCGTCCAGTAACGGCTTGAACGCTTTCTATGAGTCGCGGATTTGCTTCCCATCCAATTTTCTTATAAACTGACAAATAAGGTCTTTTAGAGTCAGATTCCCAAGACTATATTGTTCCTTCTCCCTTCAGAATAATTCAGCTAAATCAAGAAGAACCATTTGAATCTGTCCACTAGGATGCGTCTCAAGAGCCTGGCTAATGTTATCCAAAGACTCCTTACTCAGTCCATCCTTAAAGAATTTAATTTTATCTTCTCGATTTATAGATGTCATTCCGACATTCTTACATCTCGAGTTACAATTCCATCTTGCACACTTATAACAAACTTGAATTCTTTTTGCTTTTCTTTTTTTAGAAAAAGAACTCCTACCCATTCATGACAAATGTCTAGCAAATGAATCTTGAAATTTACCTGCTAAGCGTACCTTGGCCTCGATGATCCAACGTACATCCTCAGGAAGGCCTAAACGCATCAGTACTCTTAGCCTTTCAAGTCTACATCTGTAAATTTTCCTGAGATTGTCTTGAGGGAGAGTAGGGAACCGAACTCTGAGCTTGGCGAGGGTTTCCTCCATTCTTTCTCTCTAGCAAAGTTGTTCAGTGCAAGAGTGGATTGTTCTGTATATATAATAGTTAAGGAAAACAAATTGAAGCATTGCACAACAAACACAATAATAATAAGATAAAAATAATGAAAACTCTAGAAAACTCTCCACACATAATCAACAAAATGAAAAACACATATCATTAACAACAATAACTCAAGAAAAAATAGAAAAAAAATTGGGAAGAAAAATTTCTACTTTAAGTCAAGCCAAGTAGGTGGCATTGTGCAGGTGCACCTTTTCCACCGTATGCTCTTGAAAACCCTCATAGAAGGGCTTAAGCCGATGTCCATTTACCTTGAAGACCTTTTTGGTTGTCTCATCTGTGATCTCTACTGCACCATAAGGAAAAACATTAGTAACCACAAATGGACCTAACCATCTAGAACGTAACTTACCAGGCATCAGCTTAAGACGAGAATTATATAAGAGCACTTTTTGTCCAACAATGAACTCTTTTCTTGTTATCATCTTGTCATGGAAATGTTTAGTCTTTTCCTTGTAAATTCTGGAATTCTCATATGCTTCTAACCGAATTTCTTTAAGTTCTTGCAATTGAAGCTTTCTATGCATTCCAGCTTTATCCAAGTTCAAATTGCATTGCTTAACAGCCCAATATGCTTTGTGCTCAATCTCTACCGGTAGATGGCATGTTTTTCCAAAGACTATCCGGTAAGGGGACATCCCTATAGGAGTTTTATAAGCTGTTCTGTAAGCCCATAAAGCATCACCAAGCCTTTTGCTCCAGTCTTTCCTATTCGGTTGGACTGTTTTCTCCAGAATTTGTTTGAGTTCCCTGTTGGATACTTCAGCTTGACCATTTGTTTGAGGATGATATGGTGTAGACATCTTGTGCATCACCCCATATTTCTTCAACAAGGATGCCATGTTCCTATTGTAGAAATGAGATCCTTGATCACTAATGATTGCCCTTGGAATTCCAAACCTGCTAAAAATGTTAGACCTAACAAAGTTAATCACAACATGAGAGTCATCAGTGCGAGTGGCTTTTGCTTCTACCCATTTAGAAACATAATCCACGGCTAGTAAAATAAAATTGAAACCAAAAGAGTTAGGGAAAGGTCCCATGAAGTCAATGCCCCAAACATCAAACACCTCACAGAACAACAATGGTTGTTGAGGCATCTCATTTCTACGTTATATGTTGCCCATTCTTTGGCATTGTTCACAATTCTTACAATACCTGTAAGCATCACGAAACAAGGTAGGCCAATACAAACCAGAGTCCAAAACCTTTCTTACAGTACGTTGAGGTCCAAAGTGCCCACCACTTGCAAATGTATGGCAAAAATCTAGAATGGAATTAAACTCATGATTTGGCACACAACGCCTAATGACTTGATCGCTACAAAATTTCCACAGGTAGGGATCTTCCCATACATAATATTTAGAATCACTTTTAAGAGTATCTATTTGTGCCCTAGATGCATGTGCAGGCAAAACAGATGCAACCAAGTAATTAACTAAATCAGCAAACCAGGGGGTGGTGTCACGCAGCTCCAAAAGTTGTTCATCAGGAAAAGAATCATGAATAGGGAGGGAGTCAGGTGCTCTCTCAATTCTGCTTAAATGATAAGCTACCATGTTTTCTGCACCACTCTTGTCCCTAATCTCCAAATCAAACTCTTGAAGTAGCAACACCCATCAAATTAACCATGGTTTTGCATCTGGCTTCTTCAATAGGAACTTCAGTGCTGCATGGTCAGTAAAAACAACCACTTTACAATTAAGCAAATATGATCTGAATTTATCAAGTGCAAAAATAATAGTTAATAATTCTTTCTCAATGGTAGTATAGTTAGCTTGTGCAGAATCTAAAGTTTTAGATGCATAATATACGACATGAGGAAATTTTCCAACTCTTTGTGCAAGGACAGCTCCCACAACATAATTGGATGCATCACACAAGATCTCAAAAGGGAGTGTCCAATCTGGTGGCTTGATAATTGGAGTTGTGGTCAATGATTTCTTGAGTTGATCAAAAGCCTCCTTACACCTATCATCAAAGTTAAAATCAACATCTTTTTGTAGCAAGTTAGAAAGTGGAAGGGCTATCTTGCTGAAGTCTTTGATGAAGCGTCTGTAGAAACCTGCATGACCAAGAAATGATCTAATCTCGCGAATGCAAGATGGGTAAGGTAAACTAGAAATTACATCAATCTTGGCAGGATCCCTTCTATACCCTTCTTTGAAATTACATGTCCTAACACTATACCCTGGTCAACCATAAAGTGACATTTCTCAAAATTAAGAACAAGGTTAGTTTCAATGCATCTATGTAAAACCTTATCTAAATTATCTAAACAGGTTTCAAAGGAAGAACCATACACAGTGAAATCGTCCACGAACACCTCCATGCACTTTTCAAGGAAGTCAGCAAAGATACCGACGATGCACCGATGGAAGGTACCAGGGGCATTGCATAGGCCGAATGGCATCCTCCTATAGGCAAAAGTTCCAAAGGGGCAGGTGAATGTGGTCTTTTCCTGGTCCTCTGGTGCAATGTGAATCTGTAAATAACCTGAAAAGCTATCAAGAAAACAATAATGAGATTTCCCAGCTAAACGCTCAAGCATTTGATCAATAAAAGGCAAAGGGAAATGATCCTTTCTAGTTGCTTGGTTAAGTTTCCTATAATCAATACAAACTCTCCAACTGTTTTGCACTCTCGTAGGAATAAGCTCATTCTTATCATTCTTCACTACTGTGAGGCCAGTCTTCTTCGGGACCACTTGGATCGGACTTACCCAATGACTGTCATATATAGGATAAATGATGCCGACTTGTAAAAGCTTGGTCACCTCCTTCTTCACGACATCCAAAATTAGAGGGTTCAGACGTCTTTGTGGCTGCCTTATTGGTTTAGCTCCATCTTCAAGTAATATCCTATGCATTCACATAGAAGGGCTAATACCAGGAATGTCATCTAAGGTCCATCCAATTGCAACAACCTTTCTTCTTGCTCAGCCTGAAGACTTGTTGAAATAATCATCGATAACTTTTCATTCTGCTCTAAATAAGCATACTTCAAATGCTTTGGGAGTTGTTTGAGCTCCAATGTAGGTGGTTGCTCAATTGAGGGAGGTGTCCTGGTGGATGGAATTGCATCTGCAACCTGTAACTCAACAACATCCAATTTAATCAAATCATTACCTTCTAGCTCTGTTGAATCAGCAGGTACACCATCATCATGATGTATACTACCTGCATCATGAAAATCCTCTTGCAAGTAAGTATCAATCTCAGCACAAACAAGACATAATATAGAATCTACACAATTGTTACAGGTGTAAACATCATGTAAATCAGCAAAAGAAGGGAAATCTTCATTAAACAACTCAGAATAGGTATCATCAACCAGGTCATCTAGTAACTCAATATGAAAAACAGAGTGCTCCTCCATGGGATGCTTCATAGCATCAAATATATTAAATCTGACAATATCATCTCCAAACTCCATGGAAAGAGTTCCTGCATGGACATCAATCTTTGTTCTAGTTGTCTTAAGAAATGGTCTCCCTAGAATAATCGGAGCCTTATTGGATTTAGACTCTCCCATCATATCCAAAATGTAGAAATCTGTAGGGAAAATCAAATCATTAACTTTAACAAGGACATCCTTAATAAGTCCAGCAAGGTATGCATTACTCATATTAGCTAGTTGGATGACAACACCTGTACTCTGCAAAGGTCCAATGGCAAGAGAGTTAAAGATAGACATAGGCATAACATTAATTGAACCACCTAAATCTAACAAAGCATTTTCAAATTTACAATTGCCAATTATGCAAGGGATAGTAAACGTCCTTGGATCTTTGCATTTTGTGGGCATTTGTTGAATGATAGCTGAAACGTTTTGCCCCATACTAATCTTTTCATTTCCCTTCAGCCTTCTTTTGTATGTGCACAAGTCTTTGAGAAACTTAGCATATCTTGGAATTTGCTTGATTGCCCCCAGAAGTGGAATATTGACTTCCACTTTCCTAAAGGTCTCCAAGATCTCCTTCTCCATCTCGTCTACCTTCCTAGATTTTGCAGTTCTTTGAGGAAATGGTAGTGGTACATTCTGCTGCATAATTTTCTCAGAATTTCGAAAAGATGCATCATCATCTGATGGCTTTGCTCCTTCTGCATGATCCAATGGTTGTACTTTTGTATCATCCGGTGCATTGTTTGAATGAAGTCTTGGTTTTTTAGCAGCTTTTTGTATGTTTGACTCATCCATCACCCTTCCAGATCGAAGGGAAATTTCATTGACATTGGGGTTCACCACTGGTTGAACAAGAAACTTATCAGAACCTTTAGATTGCATCTCATTTAGTGAAGAGGCAAGTTGTCCAATTTGAATTTCTAAATTATGAATGGTAGCCTCTGTCCTTTGTTGGAATTGCAGATTTGTTGCAGCCATTTGCTTCACAAGATCTTCTAGTGAAGGTTCAGAGTTAGGTTGTGAAGGTTGCTGAGTTGCAATATTTTGTTGATGCATTTGATGTCTCACAGGTTGCTGGTAAGATGGTCTACTAGTACCTGCATTATGCTAAAACTGTTGTTGGGGTTGTGGTCTTGTATTGTTACCCCACCTAAAATTGGGATGATCTCTCCATCCAGGATTATATGTATTTGAGTAAGGATCATAACGTTGTTGTTGTTGTGATCTTCCATGGAAAGCTCCAGTTACATCAATAGATTCACCTGCTTGAATGGTAGGGCAAACATCAGTTGGATGAGATGAGCAATTACAGATACCACATACATTTTCCAATGCTTGCAAAAGTAGTTGTTGTGTTTGAGAAGGCTGTTGCTGAGCTACTGCCACTTGTCTCACTAAGGATGTTAGCTCATCAAGTCTATTCTGCAGCCTTTGTTGTTCTTCCTGTGACACTTGAATTTCGTTCACTGCTCGAGTTGGCGTGATTCTGGTCCCAAATTGTTGGGTGTTGGATGCCATGGTAGAGATAAGGCTTCTTGCTTCATGGATGCTTTTGTTCATTAATGCACCACCACTTGCTGTATCGATCATGGTTTTTTCCATAGGCAATAATCCTTCATAAAATTATTGGATTAAAAGTTGATCGCTTATTTGGTGGTGTGGACAACTAGCACACAACTTTAAAAATCTCTCCCAGTACTCGTACAGAGTCTCTCCAGTCATTTGCCTAATTTCACAAATTTCCTTTCTGATAGCACCAGTTCTTGAAGCAGGGAAGTATTTCTCCAAGAATACCTTCTTCATGTCATTCCAACATGTTACAGAACCTGCAGGAAGATAAAACAACCAATCTTTAGCAACATCAGTAAGTGAGAAAGGAAAAGCTCTCAATTTGAGGTGCTCCTCAGCAACTCCTTGAGGTTTCATGGAGGAGCAAACCACTTCAAACTCTTTTAGATGTTTATGTGGATCTTCTCCTGCAAGACCATGAAATTTAGGAAGCAAGTGAATTAAACCAGATTTAAGTTCAAAATCAACATCCAAGTTCGGATATTGAATGCACAAAGGTTGGTATGTAACATCAGGAGCAGCCAACTCCCTTAAAGTTCTATCCTGCACATTATTAGCCATTTGTTCAAATTGATTTATATCAACAGGTTGTTTAACTTGAGCAAACAATTTTCTCTTATATTTGTGTAAAGTTCTTTCAATTTCTGGATCAAATTCAATTAATTTTGAAGTAGAAGATCTAGTCATAAACTAGGAAAACACAAGAAAACAAAAGAACTAAAAAAATCACAATAAAAAAATAGATAAAAGGATACTATCAAGTGGATCCCCGGCAACGACGTCAAAATTTTGACAGTTGTCGAACCTGCACAAAATTATACTTATAATTCTCCGATCTGCAAACTACTTGTAGTAGAATGGTATAAACCGGGTCGAACCCTGAAGATCCACTCAAATTAATCCTTCTTTGGGGGTTTGATTGATTGGAATAAACTGAAGAAAATAAAAGATCAAGTTAAAAGCAAATGTTGAATCAATTCAAGACAATATCAATCCAAGGAATTCAGAGGCTATTTTCATGGTAAATCATTGGTTATTAATAACATGCATTCCAGAGATTAAATCTATCAACTTAGAATCATGTGGAACCCCTACAATGATCCCAGATTCACTACTGAAATAATTTCCAGAATTCAATTGATTAAGATTAACAAGATCAAATAACCATAAAATCTTATGTTAGATCCAAATCAATTTTATAAACGGAACCCAATTGAAGTAAATAATTAAATGAACACCTTCAATTTAATTGCTTACTATATGTTTTTCAATCATTGTATGATGATTAACCAATCAAGAGTACAACATACATCAATAACAAATTTCATAACCAAAACATGTTAACCAATCAAGCTTTGATAAAAGAAATATGGAATTGAAGCAAGTGGAGTAGAAAAGCACGGTAGATGTAATTCAATCAGCATGTAAATGAAGATCAAACCTCAAAACCACGATGAAAATAAGCTTGAATCCTTGAATTGAATAAAAACTTAGCCTTCCATGAAGACTTCACAAAAAGATGAACAAAAGTAAATGAAACTCTTAGTAATTTCTACTACAACTTGGATGCTCTTCTCCCTAGCAAGCCCTCCTATTTATAGAAGGGGAAAAGATGCCATTCCAAATATGATCACTCAGCCATGACTAAGCTTGTTTTGTCCACAAATGGACTTATTGATCAATTACCTAATGCATTTGTCCATTACTTTGAATTATTCACCTACTCTAGCTATCATTCACCTACTTGTCTCCCACTTGCACCGAGCATATCATCCTCAATCTGGCAGAATCCAAGAGAGTTGTCTTCATATGAAATCAAGCTCTGGATCTTAGCTTTCAAATTCCACTAGGTTGATCCCAAAAGGAGGTTTCTAGACCATGTTATGGCCGAATCATTGAGTGCTGGTCAGGTTTCCATATGATGCTGATTATTCGGTCTTCCAAGCCCATTTCGACTCACTAGCTATCCGATTTAGCTTTTGGGTTCTTCATCAAAGTTGTAGGTCTTTCTTTTATCTTTCCTATAATATAAAGAACATAATTTTTAGATGTCTATACCCCATGTTATGCTTGAAATACGAAAACCGTTTAATGCTGAAAAATGTAATTGAGCCCAATATGAACCTGAATTGGCATAATATGCTTATGACTTGTTAATTAAGCATAAAAAATGCAATAAAATGTTAAATTTGAGGGATGATTAATGTGTATAATTTGTATTTATCAAAGATTCATTTCAACAAATCAAAGTTATTCTCGCATCTCGTCCCACCCTGGCGAGGTTTTATACCTCTATCTTTCTGTGGCGGATGAAGCCGTTGCCGCCGTCTTGATCTGCGAATCAGATGGAACACAACACCCCGTTTTCTTTGTGAGCAAGGCGCTGCAGGGCCTAGAACTGTGATACCCTAAAGTCGAGAAAATTGCACTAAGCCTAATCTTGGCAGCACGACGTCTACGATAATACTTTCAAGCGCACCAAATAGTGGTGCGCACTAACCAGCCCATCAGACAGGTGCTACACCGACCAGACCTAGCCGGCAAGATGATATCTTGGGTTGTAGAACTCTCAGAATTCAGGATATCTTATGAACCACGATAGACCATCAAGGCTCAAGCCTTGTCTGACTTCATTCTAGAATTGACCCCGGCACAACCAATGACAGAGGAATGTTGGGAGCTGCATGTCGACGGCTCGTCTAATCCAAAGGGGAGTGGCACCGGGATACTCTTGGAAGGCCCACAGGGAGTCATTTTGGAGCATTCCCTCAGCTTCTCGTTCCCAACTTCCAACAACCAAGCTGAGTACGAGGCAGTAATAGCCGGACTACGAATGGCTTCGGAGGTGAGGGCATCGCGGATAAGGGTCCACAACGACTCTCAACTTGTCGTGTCCCAGGTAAATGGAAACTACTAAGTAAAGGATCCTCTCCTCCTCAAATATCTTGAAGTGGTAAGAGGATTGTTTCACTGATTCGCGACAGTCAAGATTCACCATATTCCCCGGGAAAGGAATGCAAGGTCGACGTCCTCTCCAAACTTGCGAGTACAAGATCTTCCGGAAACAACAAATCCGTCATCCAGGAAGTTATCCCAGCACCTACCGTGATATTGGCCGTAGAGATTGATAAGTGCTGGTATTCCGACATTCGGAGTTACCTGGCCTATGGGTCGCTTCCTAGTGACCCCGGATCAGCAAGACGAACACAGAGACAGGCGGCTCGGTACTTGCCTAATTGATGGGAAGCTTTATAGGCGAGGGCTCGCATAGCCGCTGATGAAGTGCATTTCAGGTGACACTATCGATTATGTGATGGCCGAGGTACATGAAGTCATGTGTGGCCATCATCCCGGCGGATATTCCCTAGCCCTGAAGATTCTCCGTGCAGGCTACTATTGTCCCACTATGGAAGCAGATTTGATGAGGTATGTGAAAAAATGCCCACGATGCCAGAGGAACGTTGACATTCACCGAGCTCCTGCTTAGGCATGGCAACGGGCGGGTCGGGGGCGGGTTTTGATCTCCCCATCCCCGCCCCCGTAAAAGTCGGGTCGGGTTCGGGTTCAGATTTAAAAAGAGCGGGTATGAAATTATGAAACCCAACCCCATCCCCGCGGGTTCCCGTCGGATTCGGGGAAACTCGTGGGGATTTTACGTTCTCTATTTTTATTTTTTTCTCTATTTTTAATAACTTAAATATATGATTTTAAATCAGTTATATATATTTAATATACTCCAATTCAAATAACATGTAAATATAAACATTGATAATCCTAAAAAAATAAGAAACTTAAGAACTATATTATATTTTATGGAAAATATATAAATTTACCTTTATTATTTAACTATTAATATGTTAAAATTATTTAATTATTTTGTCGGGGCGGAATCGGGGGCGGGGGCGGGTTCTTACATCCCCAAACCCTCCCCCGTCCCCGTTAAAGGCAGGTCGGGGTCGGGGTCGGGTTTTACTTAAACCCAGGAAAAACGAGTTTTCCCCGTCAAAGTCGGGGCGGGGACGGGTCGGTACCCATGGGTTTGGGTTTATTTGCCATGCCTACTCCTGCTGAAGCGCTATGGTCCATCACGGCTCCTTGCCCGTTTTCATGGTGGGGTGTAGACATACTGGGACCATTCCCCTCCAGCTCCAGGTCAACTAAAGTACCTCGCAGTTGCTGTCGACTACTTCACCAAATGGATAGAAGCGCAACCGCTTGCAAAGATTACCGGAAAAAAACCTCTCTAAATTCATTTACCGTTTCGTCATATGCAGATTTGGAATCCCGAACACCCTGGTGATCGATAATGGCACTCAATTCCCAGACAAAGGATTTCGAGAACTCATGGCGGATTTCCATATCACACACAGGTTCTCGTCAGTCGAGCATCCCCAAACTAACGGCCAATCCGAAGCCGCCAACAAGGTAATACTCAAAGGGCTAAAGAAACACCTAGACACGACGAAGGGACTCTGGGCAGAACAGTTGCCCCATGTCCTATGGGCTTACCACACAACCCCTCATTCCACTACCGGGGAAACCCCGTTCAGATTGGCTTATGGAGTCGACGCCGTAATCCTAGTCGAAGTTGGGGAGAAAAGCCTTAGGCTCCAGGCATATGATCTGCAATTCAATGGCCAAAGACTACAAGAGGAGCTCGACTTGATTGAGAAAATCAGGGAAAGGGCTTCCATTCGCGAAGCAGCGATTAAACTGCAGTCGGCAAGGTGGCATGACAAGAACGTTATATTACGAACATTCGATGACGGTGACCTGGTCTTACGAAGAGTAGAAGTCGGCAACAAGAACGCCGCCCAAGGGAAATTGGTCGAAAACTGGGAAGGGCCGTACCGGATCATCTCGGGAACCGGCACCGGAGCATATCGACTAGAGACACTCCTCGGTGAACCCATACCTCGAACTTGGAACGCAGATAAACTCCGCAGGTACTATAGTTGAAATTGTAAACATTTCTTTCCGATATAACAATTTCCGCAGGAATAAAAATTCATTTCTTTGTCTGAACGACGTCAAAATACGGGTACAACCCCGAACGCGATTGGAGTCGGGTACACCCCGAACGTGATTCGAGTCGGGTACAACCCCGAACGTGATTTGAGTCGGGTACAACCCTGAACGTGATTTGAGTCGGGTACAACCCCGAACGCGAAAAGGTTAAGAGCAAAGGAATGACGGGAAACAACCCCGAAATCGAACGCGAAGTAATTCCACAGAACAAATAGACGAGACAACAAGCCATTTCAAAATTCTAAAATAAATTGCCATAAAGTGCAATCGCACACAGCGGGATCTGTTCAAACAAAACTGGAAATAAAAAGGTTTACAAATAAACTGGCATCCCGACCCTTCACTCCTGAGACCCCATTTCAGCATTAGAAGGCGGGGTACCATCTACCGAGTCCAATACACCATCGGGACCCCTTTCCTCGGCGTCGGCTACCGCGTCATCATCATGCAAAGGTGGAGATGTGGGTTCAATATCACCGGGGACGCTCTCCACCCTGCCGGTGGGAAGGACGTCATACCACTTACCATCATCGACGACACAGAGAGTCGATGATAAGTGAAAATTAGTTGATAAATTAGAGCACTTTTTAGCTCACTTATCAAGGATAAAATGGTATTTTTGCCCCCGTTTAATCCCTTTTTATTAAATATTAGATAAATTGTATTTATTAATTTGAGATTTGAATTTGATGCTATTTTGATATAAATATTGCTGATTTTTGCAGGATATTGCAAAGATTAATTTGAAGGTAAGATAGCATTAAATGAGGGAGATATCTGCAAGATTCAAGTTTGATTGAAGATATTTAAGAAAGATTTGAAGAAGATTTGAGGCAATCAATGAGGAGATCACTGCCAATCAAACAAGGATTCTGCAGACAACCTTTCCAAATAAATCAAAGATGCTCAATAAATGCAAGGATTTCATCAAGAAAAGGGAAACAACGAAAGACAAATCAACCAAAACCAGTCTCGGGGAGAGATCAAGTTAAAAAGAGAAATTTTATAGCTGCAGGACGCATTTTGCGCTTCAACCTGCGCTGTAGCGCGGGGTGAAGCGCAACTCTCTGACTTCTGCGCTGCAAGCTGCGCTGTAGTGCAGATCACGCTGATTCTTGCCTTGTTGCTGTTTTTAGATAGATTTCTCCCCATTTTTCTTTGTCTTTCCTTAGCCTATAAATAGGACCTCATTGCACCAGATCAAGGTGTGCACGATTATTGTAATTCAGTCTTATTTCAGTGATAATACACCAGAGCTAATTTTAGAGTAGGAGAGGAGGAGCGCTTCACGAGGATTTAAGATGGTGACAACATCTTCGGTGGTTTGTATGGCTACCCTGTGTAGTTAACTCTCCATTATAATTGAATGTAATTGATTCTATCCCCAAGTGTATGTAAATTCTATTTTATTATTTCATGAGCTCTCTGTCTATAATATTAGTAATCTTATTTTGTGCTTAATTCCTATCTTCCGCGCTTGCGCCAGAGTTATAGGCTAGTTTCGACTAAGATTGAGGATGGGGGAGCGGATTCTGAGAAACTCATTCTCTGAGTGAATATGAGGACTTGGTAGCCAGTGAACCGAAACATGGCGTTGCTAGTGATTGATGGGTAGTGTGAGTACTCTAATGAAGGGCGTCTACAGGATAAGCATGGTTGTTAAATTACCGATAGCAAAGGTTAGTTGATTGTCAATCCAGGAAGCGAAACGTGGATGTATTCTAATGAGTGATGGGTAGTGACAGTACTCTAGCGAAGGTGCATCCAGAGGAGTAGGCCTCGTTTATCAATTAATTCTTTTACAAACGGGGAATATAGGGAACAAAACAAGCCGAGGGTAAGTCTGTCGCTTGGGAGAGCCCGCATGGATTACCTTTGAGTGTGTGAGGCTGCTGGTAACTCAGGGTCTTAGCAATATAGTTTGTCTATAATATTATAAAGTAAACCTAAAATAATAAATAGTTTTACATGCACAAAGGGTGTGATGATATGAAGTTCAATCCTAATCCAAGTAAAGTGTCTCTAACTCTTCCTTTCTATTCCAATTGATTATCTGTTATTTACGTTTTTCGCACAACAATATTCTCAAAACCCGTTGTTTCCCTTGATAAATAGATCACGAGTTTACTTGAATTGACCGTTCCCTGTGGATACGATAACTCTTCTTACTATTATACTACTGGATTTTTGGCTCGCTTGCCAGAAACCCATCAAGTATTTTTGGCGCCGTTGCCGGGAAACGGTTCCAATTCGTGTAAACCTTGAAGGTCTAATTATCAAGGATATCTATCTTAGGATTTCTTTAT